>PVHY01002568.1:0-56252 GCA_004024945.1 Uropsilus gracilis
GGAGGGAGGGAGGGAGGAGGCTTCCCCAGTGCCATCTTGTCCACTGAGCCCCAGAGAGAGACCCCGTCTCTCCCACCCAGTCAGAGACCCTAAGGCGAGGCTATCCATCCTTAGCAGGGTCCCTTCCCATTCTCAGGCTTCCATCTCTGCATGTGGGCCCTGAGGACCTGGGGCTGGAACAGGGCTCCCCCAGTTCTCTTTCCCAGCTGCGGGCTCACAGCCCCCCCTTCCAAGTGAGCTATGCAGGGAGCAGGCGCCTGAGGCCAGGTGGGGTGAAGCAGGGCGAGGCCCTGCGGACACTCGCTGGTTCCCGGAAGCCTCGGAAGCCAGTCTGCAAGGCAAGGCCCGGGTTCAGCTGCCCCTGTGGGCTCTCCCGCCTGGGACACGGCGGGGTTCTGGTGCCCAGCTCAAAGCTGCCGCTTCGCATCCCTGTTGGGAAAGCGCTGCCCCCAACTGCTTTTATCTCTCTTTGGTAAGAGAGCAAATTTGCTCAGGACCCAGAGGGGGAAACAAGCAGACTGTTGACTGTTGAGCAAAACCTCCCCTTTGGAGCGACGCAGCGGAGCCCGCTGCATGTGCTGGGAGGCTGCGGCCTCTTGCATAACCCCGAGGCCTCCTGCCCCCCCAGGCCTCGTCAGGGTTAGGGGTGAGCCAAACCGCAAACTCATGCCCAGTTAATTTTTTAAGGCAAAATCAACAGGCTCAGCAATGATTAGCAGGCAGGTAAGTTCATCTTAATCATGCTGAGGAGAGGGAGGAAGGAGGCTTTGAGGGGCCCAAGAACGGGGCTCAGTTATCAGTTAACCACATGAATGTTGTTTCCTTCCAAACCCAATGGCCTTCAGCCCCGAGCTCCCTCATCTTCCTCTTGGAAGTGCTTCTGGGGCAGCCCAGCGGCCGCCTGTGACTGAGGGGCCAAACCACCCTCCGGCGCCTGTGGGAGGCTCTCCACGGGCAGCGATGAAGCAAGGGGGCCCTGTGGGGCTCCCCGTCTCCTCCACACCACTGCTGTGCCACCTGGGCTGGTCCCCCCCACCCGCTGGGGTTCTCTGGGTGGCTCCAGGTCTGGGCCCAGGTTTGCAGCTCAGCCTGGAGTCAGCTGCCACTCCCCTGGGGCCTCAGGTCTCCGTCCACCAAGAGGATGCATGGGCCGGACACATTGCAGTCTGGAAGCTCTGGGGGGGTCACAACTGGATTAACTGAGGGGCCTGTCAAAAGGGAGCGGGAGGTTGGAGCCGCCTTTTAGATCAAGGTGGGAGAAAGACGCTGAAAGTGGGGGCCTACCTGAGGTGGCCGTCACTGCCAAGCAATGTCAGGTCCCATCTCCAAACAAGGGTCGTCCTCTCAGGAAGGGTGCCCGGGGGGTGGCCTGCACCTGGCAGACCCCCGCTGGACCCGGACCCCTCCCCATCCCCCGGGCTTTGTGAGCTGTCGAAGGAAGCAACGCAGACCACGCGAGCCCCGGGCCAGCTGGCTGCCTGCACTGGAGTTTGGTCAGTGGTTGGGGACCTATATTGTGAGAAAGTTAGGACTTTGTCCACAAACTGGAATTTGAAATTTCAAAGGGGCGAAACTGAAGGGCCCTACCCCAGAGTGGAGATGGCTCTTGGCTTCTTTCCTCCACGACTTTTGTTCTCTGTCTTGATAAGTCCCCACTTCCCTGCTCTGCTCCCCAAGCAGCAGGTGGGGGAGGAGAGGCAGGAGAGTGTGGGGTGAAGCTGCCCGGGGTGGCCGGTGTCTGGAGGATGCCCCTGAACTTGTGTGAGACAGGGACAGACGCCTGTTCTCCAGGTGGTGGGACACCCAGCCCCAGCACCCCCACATTTTGAGGTTCTGAGATTCCTGGAGGAAGGCATGAAGGGGGTGAAGCCCTTCAAGCTCTGATTCAAGTTCCAGCCCCCCCAGTTATGACCTGTGTGTCCTTAGAGAGGTAAGTCACTCCACCTCTCGGAGCCTCGCTTTTGTTACCTGTGAACTGGGGGGGACAAGCGTCCCTACCTCTGTGGGCAGGAAAAAGGAGAAGAGGGATGTTTCTTAGCAGGGGTCTAGACTGGAATCATCCAGAGACATTAGCCATTATTACAGCAGAAAAGAAAAATGAGTCTGTCCTCAGTGACAGCTCCCTTATTCCCTGGCCATGCCAGGGGCTTGAGTGCTCTGCCCACAGGCGGGGCTCAGGAGTCCAGCACCCCAGCCCAGCCCCCAATTTCTCCTCTCCAGCCTTCACCACTCCATGCACAACAGAACAAAGCTGGACCTCTTGGCAAGCCCCAGACCCTCTGGAGCTGGGGGTTGACAGCCCGAGGGGGCAGGTCAGAGGTGAGGAACAGCCGCGGCATGTATGGCATCCAGACCAGGGCTTGTTCAGGGGTGCACTGCTGTTCCCTAGGAGCTACCCTGAGTGGGGCTCCTGATCCCCACAGGTTATGTGGTCAGTGGGTCAAGGTGTCCGCCACTGATAGAAGTAACCATGGCTGTTACTCTGTGTGCCCACACCCTCGCTGCTAGGCAGGGACCAGCCATTTAGCTGATGCCAAGACACAGGCCGAGGGAAGCAGAGTCTGGGATCACAGCATGTGCATGTGGGAAGCCGGCAACATCTGGATTCTAACCCAGTTTGGTGTGGTTGCAAGGTCTGTGGTTTATTCTCTAAGCTGCGGGAGGAAGAGGGCTTAGAACCTGAGAGTCTTAGTTTATCTTCACAACCAGCTGCAAGTCAGGTTAGTTTACAGAAGAAGCCAAGGTTCCCAAATCATAATGAGTAGACATGGCAGAGCCTGTGGCTCTTATGAGAGAGGGCAGCTATACCAGGGGGTGTAGCTGAAGCTGTCGGGGTAGGCGAAGGTGGGGTACACCATGAGTACGGTGGACCCTCCACATTTTAGTTCATGAGTGGGTAGATTTTTTAACTGGGAGTAAATCTCATCTGGGTTGAATGGTGGTTTAATGGATGGGCAGATGGGTGGGTGAGTGTCAGAGGGAGGGGTGTGTGGAGGCGCCCCCCTCACTCTCTTTCAATTATGCGAAGCCCATTCTCTGTCCTGTGTAGCTTTCTGTTCCACTCCATCTCCTCCCAAGAGCTAAGATGATGGGGAGGGCCAGGATGGAGCAGCCATTGTTCTAGGGGAGAAAGGACTGGATTTGGGGTTGGGGGGCCTTGGGTTTAGAGCCAGTTCTGTCACTGCTCAGTGGGTCAAGGTTAAGTTTGTCTAAATCAGGACATGGATGGGTACAAAATAGGTTTCTGGAAGGCCTCACCGGTGGGGAGTCATGTGAGTGTGTGTGATGAGCTATGGATGTCCGGATCCATGTCACTCGCCATGGGTGGCTGTGTGTGCCCTTGTATTTAACAGTTCATGTATGTGACCTGGAGAGGCCAGCAGGTTGATGGTGGACTGCAATTAATTCAATCTAGCATGTCATCCATGGGGACTGGCAGCTGGTTCTTTCATGGCCAGTTCCCCTCTGACCTGCCATCGCATCCACAAGATGTGGAGGACATACCACCTCTGGACAGGACACTGATGAGGGCCCGGTGGCCCTGGTGAGAGGGGAGCAGCCTTGCTGGCCAGAGGTCAAACAGGATGGGTCTCTCACATCTGCCCCTCTATCTCCTCTGGGCTCTTCCCTCCCCCGAACCCCTCCCAGTTGGACACTGCCCTCAAGGCCACTGGAGAGAGTCAGGCGCCCCAACATGGGGCACGAGACACAGAGGACCCACCGGTAGCTGAAGTCTCCTTCAGACCCTCACTGAAACTCAGTGTCTGTGTTGGGAGGCTCGTTCCCTCCCTCCCGGGGGGTCCTGACCCAACACGTAACTGAGCTGGATGTTCCCAGCCCAAGAGGCCTGGGAGCTATGACCCAGGAGAGACATGGCTTGAAGTTACAGGAGCAGCGATAGAACTGGCACCTAAGCCCAAGTCCCCTGCCCCCAAATCCAGCCCTTTCTCCCCCAGAACAGTGTTCCCCATCCTCATGCCCTGTTCCTTTATCTCGGCTCCTGGGAGGAGATGGAGGGAGAACAGAAGGCAATGCAGGGCAGAGAAAGGGCTTCGAATAATTGAAAGGAGGCGAGGACGTCTCCACACAGCCCTCCCTCAGACACTCACCCCCCACCTGCCCCTCCATTAAAGCACCGTCCCGATTATCTACCCGCTCATTCTTCACTAACTCCTCACCCTCCCACCCTCACTGGCACATGGGGGTTAGCAGGTCTCCCCACCCTCTCCAGGCCGGGACAGGTCTCCCCACCCTCTCCCAGGCCTCCAGAGTCCCAAGTGCACTTGCTACGACCCATGTCCCACCGCAGCGCTCCAGCTGGAGGGGAGCTCTGGGAAGCGGAGGGTGAAGCTCAAGGATGTGAGAAGGAAAGGGGGCAACCTGCAGGCAGGCAGGACCAGGTGAATCCCAGGCCCGGGAGCGAGGGACACATGCAGGCCCCTGGCGCAGGCATTGGGATGAATTTCAAGATGGCCGCAGCAGAGCATTCGGCCAGCAGGGGACCGCCCCAGGGAGGGGCCCTGTGACCCGCAGGTGGCTGTGCCTAGGAAGTCCCCTGTGAAGGGGGCAGATGGGTGGAGAGAGGCAGAGACATGGAGCCAAGGGGGGCTGGGTGGGCGCTGAGGGACGGAGGCCTGCTGGGCTTGAGACTCGAGCCACCCTTTGAGGTTGATAGTGCACTTTGCAGAGGAGGAAACTGAGGCTCCGAGAGGAGAATCATTTACCCAAAGTCACGATTAGTGGGTGGCAGGCGCCTGAATGTCAACCAGGTCTGCGGGGCTGTAAGCCTGGTCTCCGCCTCTCCTGGGGGTGGGGTGCGGAGGGAGGTGCAGGAGGTGATGGGCAAACAGGAAATGGAGTCTGTCTGGGCCTGGGCAGCTAGGTCTTGGGGGCTGGTGGTGGACTTGGGGGGCTGGTGGTGGGCATGGGGAGCGGGGAAGAGAAGTCAAGTGAAGCTGGGGCCCCCAACCTCCATTCCTTTCTGCTCCCAGAGGGGGCAGGGGGCAGGAAGAGGATCCTCCAGGAGGATCCGGAGGATTGGAGCCTTGGGCCTGGGATTTGGGTTTCTAATCCATGCGTCCTGGGGTAGCTTTATCTCTGCAACAGTGTGGAGGGTAGGAAGAAGCCAGTGGTTGGGGAGTTGCTCAAGCCAGGCTCTCGGGGGGTGCTGTCAGTATCTGAGCTCATTGGGCAGAGGTGACGTGAACAGTGGCTGAGTCAGGGGTCTGATGGGTGCTGGTGAGCTAGCACACCTGTGGGGAACCGAATGCTGGAGATCTAGGGCCCCAAGAGTGGCGACAGTGGCAACAGCCAGAAACCAACAACAGCCAAATCCCTGCAGCCCCGCCCAGCCTATCCACCAGTGGGGGACCTGATTAACCATTAACCCCCACCCCTCCCAGGCCGAGCCTCCACCCTTCACCGAAGCTAGCCCAGACTCCCGGCAGATCCTCCCAAAGGACGGTTTGAAACGCAGGCAGGCAGGAGGGCACCTGGGAGGAGGCAGTGGGAGGGCAGAGGGCGGGGGCCGGGGCTCAGCCCGCAGCCTTGGGGTACGCATCCTGGGCAGGGCAAGGGACTGAGGTGCGGAGGGGGGAGGATGCGCCTCTCCAAAACCCTCGTCGACATGGACATGGCTGACTACAGTGCCGCGCTGGACCCAGCCTACACCACCCTGGAGTTTGAGAATGTGCAGGTGTTGACGATGGGCAATGGTAGGTGGCGGCAGGGCACCCAGGTGCGCCAGCTTGGGGGGGGGAGTTATGCCCAGGTATGGAGTGGATCAGTGTCACTCAGCTTTGAGTTGGGGAGACTTGGAGAAATGGTAGGTTGGGTCTATGAACGAGCCGCAGGTGTTGCCAGGTGATGCCAATGTACCCAGATAGCACTGCCAGAGGCACTATGGGCCAGGGGAAAGCTGCAAGGGCAAATCTCCAGCGTCAGTGGGCCCCAAGGGTTCCCACCAGGTCCTGGGGTTCCTGTTTCCTCAAAGCTGCTCCCGCTTAGCACGTCACAGGGAGAGGGAGCCTTACTGGCGCTCCCTTGGTGCACGGAGCCCCAACACAAGCCCAACACGCCTCCTCTGGAACCTCTTGGGCCCAGGTCCAAAGAGATGGGAAATACGGCCTGTCTCAGAGATGGCAGGTGGGGGCACAGCCATGCTTCGGTGTGTCTTTGGGACTTTCCTAGGGGTCAACGCCCCACTTAGCCAAACTGAGGCTCCAACATAGCAGAGTGCATCCTTGAGTGGGACTGTGGCTTCCTCAATTAGGACCGTGGCTTCCTCTCGGGGTGTGTGCATGAGCTGCCCTGTGGGGGGGGGTGGCAAGCCCTGAGTTGGCACACCTGTGCCCGTGGGGCACCATTTGCATATCAGCATTCGTGTGCGCGCGTTCTGCGTCTCTTTCGGTTTGTGTTTGTGCACTGAGTGTGTCTGTTCACTTGGGGCTCCTGGAGGGTTGTTTGTCTTGCTTTCATGGTCAGTGTGTACACGTGTCTATGGGTGTTTGTACACGCGTGCTGTGAGTGTGGATGTGCTGGCGTGCCCTGCGCTCTCAGCGTAAGTCCTGTACGGACACCGGGCTGCGTGCCCTTGCTGATGCCTATGTGTGCGTGTGCGCGCATGCGCACAGCTCTGTGCTGGGGTCAGCGCTCTCTGATGCGTGTGGTGACGTGGGCTTTAAGGATGCCTTTAATGATGCCTACTGGCTGATGAGATTCACACCAGTGCCCCGTCTGTGTGATGAGCTCTGTCTGTCCCAGAGCAGATTCCGTGCGTCTCTTCCCAGGTCTGCACATCCACTCCAGCATGGCTGAGAGCACATCTGAAGGGGGGCAGGAGGTAGAGAGTCCTGGGGGAGCCCTGGGAGCCAGGCGACTCCTGCAGGGGAGGGCCCTTTCTGGTCGCAGGTCGGCTTCAGGAGAGAGAACGGCCGGCTGGCCAGGGGCAGCCACTCCAGTTGTGAGCAGGAAAGCCGGTGGTCAGCTCAACTCAGCAGAGAGGAGTTCATGGCAGGGCAGCGCTCACCTCCCCGAGCGACCTTGGTCACGTCACTTCTCTTCTCCTGTCCTTTGTATCTTCTACAAAATGGCTCCGCGGCCCCAGATCTGCTGTCCGACTGTCTTCTGCGGCATCGTGTGAGGGAACCAGGGGAAGAACATGCTGGCAATGGCAAGCCAGGGACAGAGCTGGCTAGGTTGCTCCCCTTCGGAGTCCAAGCCTCTAACATCCTGGAATCAGATTCTCCCGAGCAAAGGCCAAACCCTCCCACAGGGCAGCTGAGGACAGGACAGATCCTCGGCTCTGGAAAGATCTGGGCTCAAAACCTGACATAAGTTCCTCTTGCTGGTGTGGACTCAGCCAGCTATTCCCTCTCTGAGCTTCCTCGTGTGTGGGTGGGAAGAAATAGCGGTGCCCACCCCCAGGGCTGGCCAGCGGGCCGCACAGGCCTGCGTGGGGCCCCAGGTCCCACTCGGGTAATCCACGGACGCCAAGCATCTACCTGGGGGAAGGCACTGCATGCTTGCCCCGCCGCAGCCTGAGGTCTTCTGAGAAGTGGAGTTATGGCCGCATGTCTCCCAGGCTGGCGACCTGTAGGCTCCAAGGACAGTCCCTTCCCTGTCCCTCCCTCCAATTCAGAAGGAGCCATAGCATCAGGGGCCCTTGATTATCAGAAGCCCCAGCAGACACCCCAACAGTACAGCTCCAGCCAGAGTCATCCAGAATGTCTAGGCCACAGTTGGCTCCTCCCCCCAACAGCAGACGGACCCCTCTGAGCCTTTGTGTTCTCACCTGCAGAATGGGAGCAACCACCAACCCTACAGCGGGATGATGTGGTCAGCAGCGCCAACCCCTCCTGCCCCGGACACGGGCGCCCCTTCCCCCAGCCGCTGCGGAATGGCCAGGGTCCTGGGGTCAGCTCTCCCTGTGGTTGGAGAGGCAGGGCTGGGGGGAGAAAGGGCACCAACGTGGCTTAACAATTACCCGCATCTCCAGGAATAATTCACCAAGGAGAAGCGGCCATGCTCCCACTCCCTTAGGAGTCTAGGTGCTCAGCCAGGCGGCGGCAGAAACGAAAGGCTGTGGCGTCCACATATGCGTGGAGGCCGGAGCCATCTGCTCTGAGCTCTTCCTTCTGCAGGGACAACTTCACTTCCTCAAAGTTGACACCCGCACCTATGGGGTGCACCTTCCCCGGCGGGGGAGGGAGGGAGGATTCACTGAATCCCTGGGCCAGCCCTCGGGGGTCTTGTTCCCCATCTGACAAATAAGGAAAGGAGGATGGAGGGGTGAATGGAAGCAGCTGGACCACACATGTGAAGCGGGTCTCACCCCCAAGTTGGGCTCTGGGGTTGTGCTCTTGGCAGCAGTGTTCCGGATACCCCTTTCCTGTTCTGAACTGGGTGGTCACTAGGAATTCAAGGTGAGCGTCCAGGTTGCTGTGAAAACTCGTGTGTGTGATGCTGTGGGGGATACCCGTGGGCACGGCACTGCGAGGTGGGTCCACCACGTTTCTTATCTTCTCCAGGAGTCTGACCTTGGCACTCGGTTTGCTCGCAGAAGAGGGTTTCGATGCTGAAATTGTTTAAGGCAGAAAAAGAGACTAGCTGACTTGCACCCTTTACCGGGAGGGACACTGAGGTCCAGGGGAGGTGAAGCAAGGAGCTTATCCAGGTTACAGGGAGCTGGTGGCAGCATCAGCAGGGGTGGCTCCGGGGTCCCGGTACTCATGCCAAGATCTGCTTCGCCATGGCCTCTTCTCCCTCCTCACGTTTATCTGGAGGCAGCAGCTTCTGCCTCTGGGGCAGGGGAGCCCAGGTCCTTCTCTGACCCTCCCAGGAGGACAAGTGAGTGTCTTTGATCCGTGTCTGTTCCTTGGGGGAGTTTGCAGAGCCCAGGGCACCGAGCTGAGGCCACGCAAGAGACGCTGGGGCTAGAACTTGGTTCTGGACATACCTGTCCCTTCTAGAGCCCCTCTGCCCAGGCCCTCAAGAGTCTATGGGGTCACCTGCATCTGAGGAGGTGGCCAGGTTTTTATTCCTATTTCCCGGAGAAAGCTGGCGTTCATGTCTCTGCCATGGCAGAAGCAGATGCTCACAAATGACTCTGGGTTGGGGTCACTGTCACCCCCAAATTGCAGGTATGAAACAAAGGTTCCAGAAAGCCAAGGGACCTCCCGGAGCTCAGAAGAAGGAGATCGATGGGTGGATGAGCATGGGGTTGGGTGGATAGACATGGGGTCTGCCTGAGGCTGGAGTGCCAGGGAGGTTTCCTGAACACTCACTGCTTCCTAGATCCAGGCTGCCAGGAGGGCGGCCAAGCAACCGGTCCCCCTGAGTCTTCATTCTCTGCTCTCTTGGTACAGACACATCTCCATCAGAAGGTGCCAACCTCAACACACCCAACAGCCTGGGGGTCAGCGCCCTGTGTGCCATCTGCGGGGACCGAGCCACCGGCAAGCACTATGGCGCCTCAAGCTGTGACGGCTGCAAGGGCTTCTTCCGGAGGAGCGTGCGCAAGAACCACATGTATTCCTGCCGGTGAGCTGCCCTCGCCTCCACCTCCTTGCAGCCCACCGGGCAAGCGCGCCCTGGGGCTGACTTCTCCCTGCCTGGGTCCCAGAGGTCTCTGCCCTGCCTTCCAGGCCTCCAACCACCTCTGATGTTTTGGGTCTGGCGGGTCTGTGTGGGAACATCTGTTCTAGGAGCCTTGCAGACTGGTCTAAAGCCCTTGGTTGAGTGCTGACTGGATGCCAGGCACCCTCCTGCACCCTGTTTGACTTGAACTGTCCCTGGAAGCCTATTGATATTTTCCCATTTAGCAAATGAGTGCTCTGAGGGGTCTAGAACCACGCCTTTGCTGAAGTTTCAGAGGAGGGGGTCCGCTCCCTAACACGCAGCTCTTTTTCTGGGACACTTAGGGGATCCAGCTCTTTCCTCATACCCCGAGGCCTTATAAGTCCCTCCTTCCAAAGCTACTCCCATTCTGGGCAATGATAATAATGACATGCCAGCAGCTGTCACCTACAAGCACTTAGCCTGCACAGATACTGTTCCAGGTCCCATAGGAATATTATCTCATTTTTGCCTGTCAACGCCCCTCTGAGGTGTTTTTTTTCCTCATTTATAGATGAGGAAGCTGTGGTTTGGAGAGGGCTAGGTATTTGCTTAAGGCCATTCAGCTGAATCGATGGCCCAGCCTGGGTTGACACCAGGCCTCCACCCATAACCATGTCAGGCACTGCCTCCACCTCATCCCCCTCCAAAGGGTGGCTCATGTGGACCACATATTGCCTCTCAGCCACTCCCAGGAGCCTGTGACAGGTTCTGGGATTTCCAGGATGTGGTGGGAATGACTGTGTCCTGGTACTCATGGGTCTAGACTTCCCAATTCTGCCCTACCATGGAGATGAATGATCCAGGGCCACATGTGGCCTCTCCTAGCCTCAGTTTCCCCATGTTTAGCAAGACATGGACTCTTAGAGAGTCCATAGGGCCTTTCTTTTGGTGAGCACGAGAAGTCCTGGGCTGAAGAGCTAGAGCAAGGAAGTTGGAGGTCGATCAGATAGCCAGGATTTTAGGTTCTACTGGGAGGGGGCAGTTGCCCCTTCTCCATCCAACCATCCAAAGCCTTCCCCAGATTTAGCCGGCAGTGCGTGGTGGACAAAGACAAGAGGAACCAATGCCGCTACTGCAGGCTCAAGAAGTGCTTCCGGGCTGGCATGAAGAAGGAAGGTGAGCCTGTGCCTGTCCCCACTCCCCACTGCCCCTCCCCCAGCTCCCGGGCAGTCATTTACAACCGCAACCACACTTTATGACTAGGTGACAGGCCCCAGGGTGACTGGCTAATGACTGAGAGGAGGAAGGGCCTGGAAATCTGACCATAGGGAGTGGCTGGGCTTGGTCTTGAGAAAGATTCAAAGAGATAAGCTCCAGGGTTGGCTACTCAGGTTCTCAGCCACCACCACCTGCCTGCCTTTGCCACCCAGCAGCCCAACCGGGTGCTTTGTCTTGATCCACCACTGGGAAGGATGTAGAGTAGGACATCACAAATATCCATGTGCACACCCACAACTCAGCACATGTGGATATGGGGCTGCCAAGCGTCCTACCCTAAAAGTCAGTTCCCTGCTTCCATAGTCTCTGAGTATCAGGTGATATCAAGAGGACACCCAAAGGTTGCCTACTCTTGAGAATACAAATAGGCCTTCCCAGGCTCTTACTGGGAGAGGAGGGAAGACAATTGTCACTAAGGACTTGTTGGTAAGGCCGCCTGCAACCAGCAGATACTCAATCACTGTGCCAGACTTCCCCACGCTCCATCTCTTCTTTCCTCCTCCTGGCTCCTCTCTGTGTCTGGCACTATCATGACTCAGCCCTTTCATAGGGAACCAAGCCCCACAACTTCTTATCTGCTCAAGTGAAGCAACTTGCCTAAAACTCCACATCTGCTCAACACCAGACCCAGGGTTTGAACCTACAGATTCAGACTCACATTCAGTAGTTTGCAAGACACCCCAGATTCCAGGGTCACTAACAGTTTTTTCAGCCCAGGTTCAGGAAGCAAACATCCTTTTTCTGATTTTCCATTTAACTTAAGGTCATTTTCAAATCTCTCCCTTTACCTCTCAATAGACCTCTACTGGCTCTGAGACCAGCCAGGACCTGTATCTCTATCTAGCCCACAGCCCTTGGTCACACACACACACACACACACACACACACACACACACACACACAGTTTCTTGCTTCCTCAGTTTTCAGTGGTCTTGAGCCTCTCCCCCCACCTCACCTCCAAGTTGAGAAGCATTTTGTAGAATGTGAAATGTTATGAATGGGAATGTGGTGTTGTGTGAGCAGCTCGTAGCGAGAAGGCAGAGAGATGTCATATGGGGGCCTAACCTCAGTGGTTCTAGTTGACAGGGGTACCCTGAAAACCTAGGATTTTAGGTTCAGGGGAAAGCCCCCCTATGTTAGCATTTCAGGACTTGTAACTAACAGGTGAGAGACGGGCTGGAAAGCTCTCTGAACTGGACAATCCCTGAGCCTGGATGTGGCCAATCTTCACATACGTCTCTTGTTAAACATCCAGGGTCGTTTCCAGGGAACTTTCTGCCCCTTCGGGGCTGCAGTCTCCCCATCTATAAAATGAGGGGTCTGATGAGGATGTGCGTCTAGTCACGCTCACACCGGCCTCCTACACTGTACACCACTCTCTGGGGCCCCTGTGCAGCTCCCAGGCCCTCCTTGAGAGCTGCAGGGAGCACTGCTCTTTATCCTGCCTCCCCTGGGCTCCCTGGTGGGTACAGGAAGTGGTGGCGGCTGCCATGGGGGCAGTGTTGGAGGGTGGGGTGGACGCAGATGTGGGGGAGCAGAGCTGAGCGCTGGCCCAGTCCAGAGGGTGGGTCTTGTTTCTTATTGTGGGGCTCCAGCACCCCCCCCTCAGCAGGTCCCTGAAACTGTTTGACGTCTATTCTCTGCTTTCAGCAACACAGCAGGCTACTTCCTGGCTCAGCCTGGACTGCTCTGCCTTAACTTAGCCTTGAAAATAGCCATTGCTTCTTGGCTCAGGGCAGGTGGCTTCATGCCAGGAAGATAGGAGACGGGGCCAGGGGCGAGTGAGTGCAGGTTGGTAAACTGCATTATTTCCTGGGTTGAAGGGAAGAGCAATGTGGGGGCATTTGCTTGCTGAGATGGGTCCAGGGAATCCCAGCACTCAGCTGCCCTGGTAGCCAGGGTCTAGAAGGACGGACTTCCAGCCAAGTCTTAGAGTCCCTGCACCTTGTGACTGGCAGGTAGGAGATGGGCTGGAAGCTTCCCTGGGGTGTTTGGGACCTGGCCCTGGATGTGGTCAGTCTTCACATATGTCTCTTGTTAAACATCCAGGGTCATTTCCAGGGAACTTTCCTCCTTTCCCTGGGGGGCCCTTCCAAAGCCATGAGAGGCTTCCTCACAAACCTCGGTGATAGAAGAGTTGGGGCGAATTTGCATTTCTCTTCCTTGGCACCTTGGGAGGACTTGGAGATGAAAACCCAAAAGCAGCCCTGAGGACAGGTGGAAAGGGCTTGCCTATGTGAGGTCTACCTGGGAGACCATCAACTCTAGCCCCGCCCCCTTCACACACAGGCAAATGGCGAGAAAGAGTGACATTATGGGGGGTTGGGGACTAGAGCTCAGGCTCCCAAGAGCTGAGCAGACACCCCACTCCCCAGACTGGCTTCAGAAGGCATCGTCTCTTGTCTAGCTCTTGACTATGGAGAAGAGCTCCAAGTCTCAGACCTACAAGTCCTGACCAGGGGCATTCTATGATGGTCAGAAGTGGGTTCCCTGGGGGATGAATCTGGGGAGAAACCTGGGGGTCACTATGCCTAAGAACAGGCCGAAAACCTACCTGGGTCTCAATGGCAGACCCAGTCCGGAATCAAAAACCCAGTCCAGGAAACTGGGCCAGAGGTGCCGAGGTGCAGGCTGGACCTGGGCCAACTGCTCTCTCAGGGGACCTTCCTCGAAGCCCCAGCCCAACCCCCCAAGCACTCACTCAGGGGTTCTCTGGGAAGACAGGCTCATCCTCCTCTCCGCCTCTGCCCCAGTCAGTTAATATTCAATAGAAGTTACATTAGGTCCCCGACCCTGCTAATACTGAGCAAACATTTGGAAAACATCATTCCGTGACTGAGCTCCGCCGGGCGCTGATAAGGCCCGCCTAACCTTGAGCAGCCTCAGCCCAGATGCTGACTGCAGCCTTTACTGGGCCCGCCTCCCCTTGGCGCCCTGGTGGGTGCAGCAGTGGTACCTGCCCTGGGAGGGGTGTATGCAGGCAGGGCGGCCCGGGCAGGGGAGAGGTGCTGGGAGCTGGCCTGTCCAGGGTAGAGGGTCTCAGAAGGGAATTCTCACTGTAAGCCTCTCCTGCCAACTCTCCCGCTTCCTTGAGCCTGTTTGACTTTCGTTCTCGGATCTATCCCATGTGTGGAACAGACCAAGAGACGCCCAAGGTTTAGATTGACAGCGTGGCCCTGAGGCGCAGGGCACAGGGCATGTCTCATCCACGCCTTCTTCACTCAACGTGTGCTTCTTGAGCACCTACTGTGTTCCAGGCTCTTGGCACACCTACTGTGTGCCGGGCTCTTGAGCACCTACTGTGTGCCAGATCTGGCTTTCTGGAGATTTCCTTCTCAGAGACGGAGAGGAAGGAAATGCACCAAATACAGTCAGTGCCAAGAAGAGCAGAGCAGGATACAGGGACAAGCAGTGCCCCTCAGAAGGGGTGGTTGGAGAGGTGACTTTTACCAGAGACCCATGACCTGAGGAAGCTAAGCTGTGCATGGAAGAGAATGCCAGGCAGCGGAAACAGCAGCCGCAAAGACCCTGAGGCAGAATGGTGGGTGTGTCCAGGCAGAGGGAGGCAGGTCTGGTAGCCAGTGAGTGAGGGGCGAGGGTTTGAGTAAGACCAGAGAGGAAGGGCTGGCAAGGAGCGGTGAATGGACTCCACGTACGATGCAGAGACACTGGTCTTACGTGACGAGGCTATACCTGAGTCAAGTTTCCGTGGTTCCCACACATGGAACCTGTAAGGGTGACTGCGTGACTGGATGTGAGCGGAGTTTGGGGTGTAAGGGGAAGGGAAGGCTCATGGGAAGGCTCCCAGCTTTGGACTCAAGGGGCTAGAAGGAAAAACCTGTCTGATCCCTAGATGGGCAAAGCTGCAGAGGAGCAGGTTTGGGAGGGAAACTGAGGCCCAGAGAGAAGACATGAGACCTACACACAGGGAGAGTGACCAGTTCCAGGCAGGAGTCCACCCTGTCCCCCGACCTCTAGCTCCAGCAGGGGAGGCCTCTTGACGCCAAGCACTATTGCTCAGCACTGTTGGTCAGTGGTTGGTCTGGGACTTGCAGCTCCTGCTTGGGTGGCCGACCGAGCAGGTGGGCACCTCCAGATCCCCTGGTTCAGATCTTCTGCCTTGGGGTCCAGAAGCCCTGGGGCCACCTCCACATCACCCAGAGCGTTTGACTTATTTTGCACACATTTTTCTACAAAGAAAGGGATCTTTCCCAAAACAGAGCTTGAAAAGCTATCATCTGGACAATACCCCACTCAGTGCTCACAGTTGCCCACCCTGGGCTGGCTGCCCAGCCAGCACCATCCTGCATGCCACCAGGGATGCATGGGGTCGCTCCTCAGCACCCCATTCTTGGGGGGCACGGGCGGGTGCAGCATTTGGTGAGACTCATACCCAGTTGTACGACTGGTGAGAATCTGTCTCTCCTGGTTCCCATGGCTGACCTGAGCCCCCTCCCTGGATACTGGCTCCTACCCCCATCTGCTGCTCTGTCTCCTTCCCTCCTGCACAGCCCTGTACTACCTCCCGGATGAAAGTCTCTCCCCTGCCTTCTCACCCACTCATCAGTCACATGACTGCCCCTCCCTCTTCCCTCTCTGCCCTCCCCTCTCACCTCTCTCTGCCTCCTCACAGCTGTCCAAAATGAGCGGGACCGGATCAGCACGCGCAGGTCCAGTTATGAGGACAGCAGTCTGCCATCCATCAACGCGCTCCTGCAGGCCGAGGTCCTATCTCAGCAGGTACCAGCATCACCTCCATCCTCCCAGGCACCTCCATACTGAAGCGACTCTCACATCTCACCGCCCCCCGCCCTGCCGTCCTCCCCCGCCAGGCCTTGGAGCTGGACGGGTTCCCACTCATCACAGGAAGGACACTGCGCCACATAGCTGGCTGGCAGCAGAGATAACATGAGCCCAAGCCTGGCGCTCTGGGGTACTTTCTGCCGGCCATGCAGTCTTTGCTCTCACTACGGACCCAGGGGCCACTCGGCCCCAGGGCAACAGAGCAGTGGACAGTGAACAAAGCAGCAAACAGGGGCTCAGCCCACACCTGGCTGAGTGACCCTGGGCAGGTCACAGCACCTCTCTGGGCCTTGGCTCTGTCCTCTGTCTAATGAGGGGGCAGGATTTTGTCCTGTTCCTCCTGTTGAGCTGGGGCTCCTTGGGAGTCTACAGAGTAGTGGAGATGGCAGGGGGCAGGAGGCAGGGGGCAGGGGGAGGTTGCCCTCCTCCCTTCTGTCCATTTCCCCTGGGCTTCCTTCAGGGCTGAGAAGACTGCAGAGTTCAGCTCACTTATGGTAGACACAGAGGCTCCCTGGGGCAGGGAATCTGAAGAGGACAGTGCTGGGAGGACACAGCCCCCCCCAGCGTCCTCCTTCCCCTCCCCCAGATCACTTCCCCCGTGTCGGGGATCAACGGAGACATCCGGGCGAAGAAGATCGCCAGCATCGCAGACGTGTGTGAGTCCATGAAGGAGCAGCTACTGGTGCTGGTCGAGTGGGCCAAGTATATCCCTGCCTTCTGCGAGCTGCCCCTGGATGACCAGGTAGGGGCAGGCATGGGCAGGAGTGCCCAGCCAGGGTGGGCTGCTGGGACAACGCCTTGATTTTATTTAACAGAGTACACGGCACACATGTGTTCCTGGAGCTGCACGAGCCCCCTTCTGAATATGAGTCTCTCCCACAGTCCTCTAAGGGAGGGGTCTGTTAGCACCCCATGCGGCTGGCCAGGTGGCTGAGGCACGGGGCAGTAGTGATGACTCAGCTGCAGGGCTGGTGTCCAGCATGGCTGGGGATAGAGCTCCAGGTGCGTGCCTCAGGGCAGGCTCCCTGTACCCCTGCACCCCTGCACCAGACAGCTCTCCCAAGGGGGTAGGAAAAGGGTCGTGCAGGTGTTGGCAGAGGCCCAGTGCCAGGGACCAAATTAGGGCTGGAATCCTAACTCTAAGATGGGGGTCTCTGTGATCTTGGAACAATGACCTCTGCTCTTGGAGCCTCAGTTTCCTCATCGAAAGGGGGAACCCCACCTGCTTCAGCATGTTGCTGGGTGGACGAAGGCTGTGACTGTTTACAAGCACAAACCAAATGACAGAACACCCGCATGCTGCTCAGGCCATGGCTTGCCTCCCTCCGTGGCAGTGTCTTCCCTGGAGCCTGCAAGGACGGTCCAGCTCAGCATTTTACTTTCCAAAGTCCACCCTTTGAAATACCCAGAGGAAAGGGGGCGGGGGTGGGGGGGCCTGAGGATGATGAATGTGTGGTATGGAACAGAGGGTTGCTTCTGCCCTGGGTGAGGGTCCCCGTCTGGGACAAGGGAGCTGGACTGGGTCACCCCACAGCTCTGGGGGCAGGTCACAGGGCATCCTGGACTTCAGCGTCTGGTGTCTTTGCTTCTCTGTTGCATCCGTTTGCACAGGACACACATTTGCACATGTCAGTCTATTCAAGTTCCTGAGAGTCCCTGCAGGCTAGGTGGCTGCAGAACTTTGTGGAACCAGTGCAGCCCCATCTCCTTTGATACCCAGGTTCTGCCAGAGACCCTTGGTGAGACTGGCCATGGAAGCCTTGGCCAGGAGCTGAGTCTCAGCCCCAACCTGGACAGACATGCTCTCCCGTGCAGCCCTCACCCCACCCCCTGCCCCTTCGGGAGGGATGGCAAGGTGGTGATCTTGGCTGAGATGCCCCTTGGGCTCTGGCCTTGGTCCCCTCTGCTGGAGAGTCTGCATTAATGTTTAATCCCTTCCATTCCTTCCCAGGGGCTCAACAGGGCAACAAGATACCCCCAAGCTGAGCAATTGTTAACCTCGATTTCCCACCCAAACCTCCCTGGCTGGGGCTCAGAGCATTCTCAGGGAGCAGTGATGGGTGGCCAATAACAAAGGACAATCATTAACACCCCCTCCCATGGCATGACCACCCCCCAGAGCAGCCATCAAGTCAGGGGGCTGGACCTGGGGCCGGGAAGGCTCTAGCCTTCATTCCTGGTGTATCAGGTGCCCCCTTGCTGAGACAGTTAGGGCCACCTGGGAGCACTAAGAGGTGCTGTCCTCCAAAGGATACCCCAAATCTGTCAAAATGGCCCCAGCAATGACCTTGCTGCTTCCTGATTGGTTTTGGACTTTAATCCATGAAGCCTCGAGGTGGGACACTAGTGGCCGACTGGACTGAAGCCCAGAGAGAAAGAGCAGCTTGCTCAAGGCCACAGAGCCAGGCGCTCACAGTGCTGGGCTTGCCATCCTGGTCCTCTGCCTCTCAGCATGAGAGCCATGGCACTGATGGGAGCCCTGGCACGGAGGAGGTCCTCACACTATGCCCTTTGGCCACCCTCTGTCCTGGTCAGAACGGGGGTTCTCACCTCCAAAGTGTATTCCATTTCTTCTCTTCTTGTCATCCTCACAAGGCTTGACCACAGGGAGACAGAAGGAGTTAGGACAAGGGGCTGTCAGGGAGGGTCTGGATATGAAAAACAAATTAAGTCAGTTGTTCACTAAATCGCTGGCCCATTTGTTCATTCACGGGCTTGCTCCTTCCTTCCTTCCTTCCTTTCTTCCTTCCTTCCTTTCTTCCTTCCTTCCTTCCTTCCTTCCTTTTTTCCCTACCTCCCTCCCTTCCTTCTTTCCTTCCTCCCTTCTTCCTTCCTTCCTTCCTTCCCTTCCTCCCTCCCTCTCTCCTTCCTCTTTCCTTCCTTCCCTTCCTCCCTCCTTCCCTCCCTCCTTCCTCCCCTTCTTCCTTCCTTTCTCCCTTCTTCCTTCCCTTCCTCCCTCCCTCTCCCTTCCTCCTTTCCTTCCTTCCTTTCCCTTTCCTTCCTTCCTCCCTTCCTCCCTCCTTCCTCCCTCTTTCCTTCCTTCCTCCCTCCCTCCATCCCTCCCTTCTTCTTTCCACGCTCCCTCCCCACTCCTCTCTCAATCTTTCTCCATCTCTTTTTCTTCCTTTGCTTCTCTCTTCCAGGTGGCCCTGCTCAGAGCCCACGCCGGCGAGCACCTGCTGCTCGGAGCCACCAAACGGTCCATGGTGTTCAAGGATGTGCTGCTTCTAGGTGAGGACCGCCTGTCCCAGCCAAGGCTCCCTGGAGGCCAGGCCAGCATGCAGCCTGCCCACCTTGGGTCACTTTGCAGGGCAGTGCAGGAGCCAGGGGGCAGCCAGGAATGGCCCTCTCCTCCATGTTCTTGATAGGACTCCCCACTCAGATGCAAGGAAGATGGACACAGAAACTAAAGTGCCCAGCACTGAGGTTAAGCATAGCAAGTCTATGCCAGAGAAACGACCTGTATCACCTTCTAGAGCAGAGGCAGTGGGTGCCCAGGCCTGGCACAGACACCCTCGCCCCCCCCCCCCCCCCCCCTGCAGCCTGGCCCACATCACCTGTGCCTCCCTGGCATGTTGATTTACTTTAAATGCCTATATTGGGCACCCTATGGACCAGCCCCTAGTCACTGCTTTACAAGCTTTAGCCCTTGTAGTAGAGCCACGAAGGGCCAGCTCTGTCATTCATCCCCATCTTACAGATGGAAAAACGGAGGCATGGGAAGTAGTTTTCTGGACTCTTTCTGGCTAGTCAGCAGGCAAGTCCAGGCACCTAGTCCCAGAATCTGAACCCTTCGCCGTGATGCTTTGGTGCTGCAGTGCCACTGATCTCATGGCTCGTGTTGGAGGAGCTTGGATGACGTGAAACAGGTTCGAGAAAGACAGGCTGCAGGTGCAGGCCTGACTCCTGGCAACTCATGCCTACTGTCTGGGCATCAGCTTCCTCACCTGTGAAAAGGGCATGATGGTCCCTGCTGCACCCCCTCCCGTGGGTGCCAGCTGCATTGCTGCCTGCAAAAGGAGAGGCCTGCCCGAAGCTAGGGATAGCGGTTCACCCTGTGTGGCTCACCCACCCCTCTGCCTCCTGACCCATCCAGGCAACGACTACATCGTCCCGCGGCACTGCCCGGAGCTGGCGGAGATGAACCGGGTGTCCATGCGCATCCTGGACGAGCTGGTGCTGCCCTTCCAGGAGCTGCAGATCGACGAGAATGAATACGCTTGCCTCAAAGCCATCATCTTCTTTGATCCAGGTAGGGCCCGCTGCCCCAGGCCTTCATCACACTCCCCTGGGGTTGTGCCCTGCCTGCACAGCTCACCTCTTTAATACCCAACCAGGAGAGGCCGTTGCTATTAGTTCCATTTAGCACATGAGGAAAAGTGAGGCTCAGAAAGATGGGCACATTGGCTCCAAGAGCTGGGTTTTTTCCTTTCCCTCTTTTCCCTTACTCCTTCCCTTTCTCTCCTTCCCTCCTTTCTTCCTTTTCTTCCCTTCCATCTTTTCTTTTCCTCAAAAAAATGTCCCATAATATCTGTACGTTTTAAACACATCAATACCCTCCCTCAGCCTTCCCTGACCAAAGCCTGCTCCCTAGGGGAAACATTTCTGAGTCTTTCCCCCTCTTTCTGGCCTCAACAGCTCTCAATATGAGATACACCTGCAGTGTCTCCATTTCCCCATCCAAGGTTGTACCTTTCCTCCTATGGTAGTTGAGACCTTGCTTTTTCCTGTGGCTGTCACCACCTTTCCTCCCTCGCTCCTCACAATGACTCCTACTGAGATCCCAGGGCCTTGATCTCCACGATCCTAGGCTTCTGCCTTTGTTTCCTGTTCTGCAGCTGCAGGCATTGTCTCCTAATTTCATTAGCAAAATGCTGCTGCATGGCTATTCTTCCCTCTGACTCATCCTCCCCGATCTATCTCCTGATTTTCCACCTGCATTTTTATACCATGTCTGTATCATGATGTCTTTGGGCAAAACCTGGTTTCATTTTACATTGTCAAGTTGTCTGGACCCCCAAAACTTGCTCATTCCCTTCCTTCCTCACACCTCTGAGACACCTCCAGTGTGCAGGCATAGTTCTTATTGCTGGGCCCAATGGTAAGAGGCCCTCAGTAATAAGGATAACAAAGAGGAAAATGACTTGTTTCTGGTGCCTCCCTAAGGCACCACTCCAAACAGTTGTGCCAATTACCTCATTTATTACCTGCAACATGGCACTTATAAGACAGGAGTCGTTATTATGCCCATTTTGTAGATTAAAAAACTGAGGCACAGAGTGACTGATTAACTTGTCCAAGATCACAGAACCAGGAAATGGCAGAGCTTGAACCTGAACTTCAGATTCTTCAGCTCTCAAGTCCATGTTCTTTCAAAGTGCTAGTCCACATTTCTTGAAAAATGAGGTTAGGTTTCCAACTCTACTTCTCTTGAACTATTTCCTGGGCCAGGCTGTGTCTCCATCAGTACTTGGTACAGGGTCACCAGTTTAACTGCTCAGTAAAATGTATAAGATTAATGATGCTGAGTCAGGTCAGCAACCTGGCTGGAAGGGGCAGGTTGTACAGGACCTGGCATATGAACAGTGCTCAAAAATGTTTTTTGACTGAATGAAGGGCTGCAGAAATGTGGCTTGATTGAGAGGGACCTGAACCGAAAGTGTAGGTGGCATTCCCTTTCTGCCACTTACTTTATCCATGAAGAAGAAATAAATGCCTATGTCCATGAAGCTTGAGCTTAACTATTAAATGCCCACTTGAGTTCCCTGTTAAGTCCCTGGAAACTGTTCACTGATTTTTTTCATTTATTCATTTTATTCATCATTCTATCCATTCCTTCATTGTAGTCATTTGTCTACGCACAAATATTGCTGACATGTGATGCTAGGTAAAAAGATATATGCCCACCCAGAGCTCAGAGTCTCATGGGAGGGATAGTTATATTCTGTGTGGTCAGTGGTAGCCAAGGAGTCACAGAAATATAGGAACACGATGAACGTGTGCAGTGCAGACTGAGAAAGAAGAAGAGAGAGGCTTCCTGGAGGAGGTGAAATGTAAGCTGAGACCCCGAGAGAAGGCAAGGGAGCAGCTCTGTGGTGAGGCAGCGAAGCAGCAGGGGCTGAGTTCTGGATGGTGTTACCTCCACTATGGGTTAGGTGCTCACGCCCATCTCATGGCTCTGCCCACAACTGACTGTGTGACCTGAACCAAGTCCTTTTGCTGCTCCTTTCCTCAGTTTCCCCTTGTGTAAAATGAGGAACTCACTCAGCACCCTCTTGGGGGAGTTCTGGAAGTTTTGCTTCCCATCTTCCCCTGCCCTCTCCCAGTTCTACATCTCAGGAAAATTGGCCAGCACCTTTCTGCCCGAGTCTAGGAAGTACTGTTTGCCTCATGTACCCTGGTACTTGAGGTCTCTAGCTCCTCATGCCAGCACTGCTGAGGGCACCCTGGATGATCTTGGGCCACTTGTTTCCTCGTTCTGGGCCCCATGAATGAGAAGACATCTGGGGCTTCTCCCGTTACAGATGCCAAGGGGCTGAGTGACCCGGGCAAGATCAAGCGGCTGCGTTCCCAGGTGCAGGTCAGCTTGGAGGACTACATTAACGACCGCCAGTATGACTCGCGTGGCCGCTTCGGCGAGCTGCTGCTGCTGCTGCCCACCCTGCAGAGTATCACCTGGCAGATGATCGAGCAAATCCAGTTCATCAAACTCTTTGGCATGGCCAAGATTGACAACCTGCTACAGGAGATGTTGCTGGGAGGTCCGTGCCAGGCCCAGGAGGGACTGAGAGGTGGGCAGGGTGTTGGGGGGTTGGCTCACATAGACCTGGGCTCACTTCTCATCTCCATCATTTTCTTACTCTGGCTTTGGGCAAACCCCTTAGCCTCCCCAAGCCTCAGTTTCTTCATCAAGAAAATGGGACTAATTTATTGTCAGCAGACGACAAGATCTCTGACTTCATAGGAGGGGTGTGTGTGTGTGTGTGTGTGTTGTGTGGTGCGTGCGCGCACACGCATGTGTGTGCAAGACAATAAAAGACAATAATCAAGTACATACTAAAAATGGCAACTACAGATTTTGAAATAACCAGGTAATAGTGTAGTGTATGACTTAAGAGAGGTCTTTTTTGAAAGACTCCCTAAGGAAGACCTCTTTGAAGTGGTGGCATTGTGTTAAGCTTTACTGTCTAAAAAACAATAAAATAAAATATTTAGAAGCCAAGAGAAAATCACTGCAGCAGTAGGAGCTCATGCAAAGGCCCTGAGGTAGGAAAAGTGTGTGTTCAAAAAAAGGATCAGGTCGTGAGATAGAGTGAAGCAAATATTATATGAGGTAAAGTTGAAAACTGGGCACAACCACATCATAATCAGTCTTATGGGCCTTGATCACAAATTTGGATTTTATCTTCATTGCTACTATGTCAAAAGAGTGAAATTTGAACTAATGTTTGAAACTACTCTGATTATTGGGTAGAAAATAAATTTCAGGGGAAGAACAATAGAGACCTACATCTGGCTGGAAATTCGGCACCACCATGAACTTCATCATCAGTTCAGAGAAAGAATCCACCAGATTTGCTGGTAGATCAGGTGTGGGGAGAGAGGGGAGGGGGAGAGTCAATGATAATACCTACATTTTGCTCAGAGTAATTAATTTACTGAGATAGGGAAGACTGAGAAAAAGCAACCCTAAACTGGGCTTGAAGCTGGTGAGGGATAAACCATAAGATCCACTTGAGGCTTTAGCTAAACTTGAGACTATTAGATACTCAGGTCGAGTCACAGGGAGTCTGTGTGATGAGTCTGTTGCTCAAACACAAGCCCAGAGCTCAGGGTGGAGGCGGTGTGTTGGTCCAGCAAGTTGGTGCCGTGGAAGGAGGAGGAAGACCAGCCGGGGGGAGAAGACAAAAGGCAGAGCAGTTTCAGATTCCAAGAGAAGAGTGTGTTTACATATGCTTTTCAATTTGCTAACATCTTCAGGAGAGGTAGGTAGGTGTCTGTTGGTAAGATGGAGGCTCTTGGCAATTGTATTGAGGGCAGTGTTAGAGGAAACTGGATTGGCATTAGGGAGCTGCAGAGGGCGTGAAGGAGAAGGTACACAAATGAAGAAGGAGATGCCGCAAGTATAGTCAACCCTTGAAAAACATCTCACTCTGAGGGGAGATACAAGAGAGTTGAAGGTGGCTGCAAGGAAACAATCTTAACAATGGCCCATGGGAACTTGACTGTACTAAAGAGAGAAATATGGGTGACAGGTGGTGATAGAAGAGTCACTGGGTTTTGCAGCCGCTGGGACTGAAGAGCTTTTGTAGTGAGGGTAGTGGAGTAAGTGAGTGGCAAGGATAGGACACAAGGTCAACTGAGAATGCTTGGACTCAAGATTTTGGAGGTGATACAGCTTCTGGTAATGATCTGGTCAAAAGCAAAGTTTCTCTATCTCAGGACTATGAACTTGGGACTGGAAAATTCTTTATTGTATGGGCTGCCCTGTGCATTGTTTAACCACATCCCTACCCACAAGGAGCTAGTCATGCCCCTCTACTGGTAACCACTAAATGCCTCCAGATACAGACAGGGTGAGTGTCTCCTGAGCGACAAAATCAACTCATCCTCAGTTGAGAATCATGGTCACGCACTAACTCATGTCACGACTCATAACTCGACCCCTTGTAGATGAGGTTATTGTAAATCAGGGGTCATTGGGATGATCAGGAGCAGGAAGGAACTTGTGCTTTGTTGCTAGATAAATTGGGTGAAATCAATTCCTCTGGACACCAGCATCTCAGAATGGGGTGGTCAGGGTACCAACCCTGTGAGATTGTTGTGAGTATTAAATTCTGTTAACATGAAAAGGGCTGTGGAATAGCATTTGGCACACAAGAACCTCTCAGCCAGTGTCAGTTATCACTGAAGTAGGTGAGCTTTAGAGACTTCTTGAAGCTCTCAGTTTCCATCATTGCCACACTGGTGACCACTATCTATTATCAAACCACACCCTGTGTGGCATTATCATTCTCTGATATAGTTCTTGAAGCCGTTGCTATGTTCCAGTACTTCGTTAGGCCATCAGAGAGGGAAAACACACCTACAGTTATGTAACACTCACCAACAGAAGTAATTGTTTTAAAAAAGGGGGGGAGAGGGAATGGGCTACAAGAAATTATTATGGAAATTCTAAGGAAGAAGAGGTTTACTTCCTACTGCAGTGGAGATAATCAAGAGAGGCTCCCCAAAGGAGGAAATATCTGAATTGGAATTTGAACTATGGACATGGGGGTGGGGGAAGGTGGGCTGGCATGAGTGTACACAAAGAAGGTACCTCTAATGGAAGCAATCCATGAATAAAAGCATAGAGATAGGAAAGAAGAGAGAACACACAGATGCTGTAAGAAGGCCAGCCAAAGGTGTGGGTGATGACGTGGAAAAATAAGTTGGGACTTAATGGCTGAAGAACTTCTGTGCCAAGAAGCTTTGAGAATCATTGATTAAATCTATGACATGAATATGTCATCAATATACTAATCATTATAATATTTAAATGATTGTACATCTTCCAAACATATTCCTCGTTTCTTCGAATCGCAATATTCTTTTTTGTACCCTCATACCTTCTAAATACCTTCATGAAAGCTATGGAGAAAAATGGTTGCCCCCAGTTTACTAATCAGAAATAGGAGCCAAATACGTGATAGACCAGCCCCATCTAGGGCAGATATGCCTCAAGGCTTCTAGACCCCTATCTTGACTGATTCCTCTCTCTACCTGCAGGATCCTCTAATGATGCACCTCATGCCCATCATCCTCTGCACCCTCACCTCATGCAAGAACACATGGGCACCAACGTTATTGTGGCCAACACGATGCCCACTCACCTCAGCAATGGACAGATGTGTGAGTGGCCCCGACCTAGGGGGCAGGCAGGTGGGCAACTTGGGTTTTCCCCAGGAAGGGATGAGGCTGGGATCTAAGAGAGGAACCAGGAGAAGGTTGGGTTTGGAACATGGGAATTTAGATATAACCGTCTTCTGCATCCCGAGATTGGGAATGAAGGGTGAGATGGTTCATTTGCAGAAGCTATTTATCCAGTGAGACTGTTCAGTGAGGTGACTGACAACCTCTATTGACTGGAGCTGTCCTTGGGATGAGGCATCCATTGGATGAGGTTACTCGTTGGACGAGTGTGTCTTTTGGTGTGAGAATTCCATTAAGTGATATCGTCCATGAGATAAAATCGTTCACTGAAGTTAGGCTGTGCGATTGGGTAAGGTCCCATGAGACAATGAGGTGGGAATTCCTGGTGGGAATGTCCTCTAGCTGAAATCTCCTAAACTTGTCTCTTTCCAGTGGGCAAAGTTCTACAAAGAGTAAAGTCATCTTGGGGCAAGAAGTCCACTAAAATGGGTTGCATTTCAACTTCCAAATGGTTCTTTGGGGAAGTTGTGCAGTTAGTTCTCTGTCAAAGTTACTTTCCAGATCCGTGGATTTGGAATCAAAGGTGGTGGGATCAATTCATGGCCATTAATCATCATTATAATTAAAGAAACGGTTTTTGCTGAACCTGATAGTTCCAGATCTTTGGATCTCAACAACTCTTGCTCCTTCTCTTCAAGAAAGGGCATTTCTGTTGCATATCCTGCTATCCTTAGGGAGAGTCAGACGTGGGCCCTGGGAGACTGGAGAAGCAGTCAAGTCTCCATCTCAAATGTTGGATGAGAGAGGGGTTGATAGAACCAGACAAAGAACTCAGTCGTAACCTTGTAGACCTCATGGAACCTAGGCTTTATGAGCTAAGACTCAGACGGTGTGAATGGTAAGAGATCTGAGAGAGTGTCTAGCTTAACTCTTTTGTTTTATGGGAGAAGAAACTAAACCTCAGAGGGGCTAGAATGTTCCCAGGACAAAGGACTGGAATTCTGACCACCCTGGCTTGTCTTTCTGTCCTTCCAGCTGCTCCTGAGACTCCACAGCCCTCACCACCAGGTGGCTCAGGGTCTGAGCCCTACAAGCTCCTGCCAGGAGCCATCACCACAATCGTCAAACCCCCCTCGGCCATCCCCCAGCCGACCATCACCAAGCAGGAGGTCATCTAGCAAGTCGCTGGGGGTCGGGGGCTTTGCTGGTCCCCCAGGCCCCTCAGAGAGCCCCTGGTGCTGGTCCCGGTGAAGGAGGCTGTGACAGCCGGGCAAACTCAGGGTCACAGTGGTAAGGGTGAGAGCCCTTGAACTTGGGCTGTAGTCCACATACCAGCATCACCCTTCACCCTGCTCTGGAAGATGGGGCTTGGACTCGGGGAGACCCCAGCTGAAAGTCCTCTGCTGCGTTGGACGAATTCCTCTTGCTGAAGTCACTGCCTTTCCTTTCATCCATATTTACCCTTCAACTTCCGCACCCCTAAAGGACTATTTCTGGAGACAAGGAACCTTGCTTAAACATGGCTCCTCACCCTCAGACTGGTACTTCTTCCCTCCTGATAGTGTCCGCGTCCAGCTGCAGAACCTCTGAGGCTGGGACATGTCATAGTACCTCCCCCTCTCCCCCAGTCTCTTGTCCTGAACTCAGTGCTTATCTCCTGCCTCAGCCAGACTAGTGTCTCCAAAATGGCCCCTCCAGAGGCTGAGAAAGACTTGGAAACAACCCTGCTCCTCTCTCCCAGGAACATATTTAAAGCACTGACTGGGGTAGGAGGCTGGAGGAGCAAGACACCGGCCTTCCTCCAACCCACAGCCATCCTTTCTTCAGGGTTCTGGATGGCCCTTTGGGTCAGGTTGATGAACCCCACAGACTTCTGACAGAACAATCCTAGGTGGACAATGTAGGAACTAAGAGGGAAGGCTGGGGTGGGGGAGAGTTTGCGAGGCCTTTGAGGAAGTGAGATTCAGCTGTGGGAATAAACAAGACAAGACATTTCAAGGGATGGCAGGCAATGGGGACAAGGCCTGGAGGTCAGAAGAAGAGCGTGGGAGAGAGGAGGCGATGAGGAGACCAGCTGTTGGGAACAGAAGTCACACTGGACAATGGGGGCATCAAATGCCAGGCCAAGGCAGTAGACTTGGGCACCTATGCCTTGCAGCTGGCAGAGATGGGCAGAGAGCTGAACTTTCTGATGAATAGAGGAGCCCAAAGAAATGAGGGGGTAGGGCAGGTGCATATCAGAAGGGACTCAGGCAGGGCCTGGGGATGGTAGATGGGCCCCACTGGGCCCATCTCAACTTCTTCCTTCATCTGGGCTCTGTCTTAAGGCACCTGACATGCACCAGCTCTTTTCATCCTCTCTGTTACCCAGAGATGGTTTGGAAGAAGAAATTGCGATCTAAGAGGTTAAATTATTTTTCTGAAGCTCACACAGCTTGTAAGTGGCTACATCAGGACTTGGTCTCAGGTCTGCCTGGGTCAGAATCACCTGGCTAAACATGTCCTCCAAAAAAGGTGCCTCTGTCCTCACTGTGGTCCAGCTGAGGGACTGCCTACCTCTTCCCCTGATCCAGAGCCAAAATCTCACTCTGCCCAGGAACCCTGCCCACATCCGTGGCTTAGATAGTCCTGAAGCTAAAGTCCTATGACTGGAATCCCATTTATTGATAAACAAGGAAAACTGCTAACTCTTGGTCCCCTGGATTCTCTCTTTGCTCCCCAAGATGGGAGGATCTCAGAGGTCTGACTCATGGAGACAGACCAATATAGGCCGGTTGGTTGGGGCCAGAGGATGGAAGTAGGGTCTGAGACCTGCTCTGGGGAACATCACTCAAGGTACATTCTAGAAACATTACAACCTGGATCCACGCAGAATCTTGATGCCTAGAAAATTCTGGAAACTGCCACTGACTAGTAGAAATCTAAGGCCCATGCTCTGGGTCTGGGACTGTGCCTGGTGGAGAATGACTCTAGATTGGCTGCTGACCCTTGTAAGTGGCAGAGGCGATAGCCCAGCAGCCAGAAACTCCAGAAGGACTGGTCATTCCTCTTGCAAAAGAGCACATAGGATGTTGTGGCCAAATGTCCAAAAAAAAAAAAATCTCTGCTTCATCCTGATGCAGTCAGGACGAGCCTTCCCCACCCCACCAAGCCAGGTCCTTGGTCCAGGAACAGAGAGTCCACTGCTAAGAGAGTCCTCAGACCTCTCCCACTTGGGTTCCCCAGAAGTCCCAGCCAGGGGTAAGAGTGGCCTAGCCAAGGTGGGGCAGTTGGAGTCCTTGGTCATGGCCATTCCTCCCTTCACCCGTGCTACTCAGGTCTGTTACAGAGCTGACATTAAGACAAGGATTTCCTGGGGTGGAGAGGGCTCACCGTGACCTGTCATGGCAGCCTTCTTCTGGGACTGGGCATCTGTCCCCTCCTGGGGAGCAATCCATCCCACTTTAATATTTCAGTGTAATGGAGGCAACAAAACAAGCTTACTGAGGACAACTGAGTATGCCATATGGGCAAAGCATTTCCCCCCACAACCGGGGTTGTGGTCCTAAACTAAAATCTGATGGGCCAAAAAAGGTCTAAACTTGGACCCCACAATTCCTCCAATGAGATGCTTTTTCTAAGCAACTCTCAAAGGCTTCCAGGATATGTGGGACTCTTCTGAGCTTGGACAGAGACCAGGAGAGGGTCAGAAAGGGACGCGCCTTTGAGAGGGTCACCAAGATCAAATTGCTCTGTGATGTGCCCTGACTGGGATGAACTGTCAGCCATTCCAGAAGTGGACTGTGTCCCGCCAGCCGGCCCAGCCTCTTCCTGTGAGCGTGGAAAAGGCTGGTCTTGTGCTGACTCCTGACCCTCCTCCCCGCCTCACCCTCTCACTGCCACCCAATGGGGCAAAGAAGCAAAAAACATTTCTTACTCTTGTGTGTTTTAAGGAAAATTTATAAAAGAAAATAAATGGTACATATGTTTTCTAAGTGCTCGGATGGGTCTTTTCTTTCTTTGAAGAATTAGAAATAGAGCTGGAAACAGTGTTGGGGTCCTTTGCAGCATGTGAAAGGTGTTCACATTCACTCGTGGCTTTTATTCTTCTGAGATTAGTTGTAATTCATATGCTCCACTTCAGGGTAAGGAAACAGTCTTCAGGGAAGTGACTTCCCTAGAGAGGCAGAGGTTGGAGTCTAACTCTAGTTTCCTGACTCACTGATAAGGTAGAGTCCTCAGGTCTTGGGGGTAAAGAGAGTGAAGACCTACCCTCTGCCAGGAAGAAGGAAGGAGAAGAGGAGGTAATGGAAAGATCTGGAAGAAAGGCAAGAAGGTCCAAGCTCTGTCATCTACCACCAGGATCCAAGATGGAATCAGGTCCTGGATCACTTCCGGGGATCCCAGTCAACCTACCAGCAACAGGCATGCGTGAGGAAAGGGAAGAGGCAAGTGTTGTTTTAGCAAAGACTAAAGTGAGGGGGCACTTGAGAGTTTCCAGCCAAACCTGCAATTGCTGAGTCCCTCAAACCCGACAACCTGGTGTGTGGGTCTGTGCCTCGGCCTTAGGTGAAAGGAACTGCTTCTCATGAGTTTCTCCTCCCAGCTGCTCAGCAGTGTGATGCCAGCAGCGGTAGGGGCATAGACAGCATGAGGACTAGACACCCTACATCTCAGGGCTGACCCCCCACTCCAGAGCCAAGTGTTAACATTCACCAGAACCCCCAGACTTCCCTGATAGGAAGATGAGAGGAGCCCTTTCAGGTCCAAAGGGAGGGCAGAAGAGTTCTGCCCTGATCTGAATAGCACACCTCTCAGTGGTTAATGTAAATTTGGTCTTTTCACCCCATCAGCCTTATCTATAAGCTGGAAAGATACTTCCCTCCAGGGAGTTGTCAAGATGAAATTGAGTGAGGTCATGGTTACTGGGAGAGCGGCCATGTGCAGGTGGACAAAGGGTCAGCCACTGGGAACTCAGAGCAAACTCTTCCCCCACAGCCAGCAAGAGGCTAACCACTAAGTTCTCCAGCCTCAAGAACATCCATTCACTGCTCACCTGACCCCCTAGAGCCACCCTATCTTCCCCTACCCCTTCCTCCCTCTCACCAGCACCAGGAAATATTCTCCATAAAGTGGCAATAGAGGCTTCATGCACATGGCTGCCAGTGTGGGCTTGGGGTGGGAGCCAGAGGAGGCTATTGTGAACTTCATAAATCCATATCAAAACCATAAATGCTGGGTTGTCATAAATTCCTATGACCTTGGCTCCTCCACCTAGCCAGCCCTTTGCCCCAGTTAATCTCAAATCCCAGCGTGGGCGGCCAGAGCTTCAAGTTTGGTTTTCATGTTAATTGCAAAACAGCATGAGTTTGGGGAACAAACCCATTATCCCCATTTTGAACTGATGAATGCAAGGTGCAGGGAGGTGCAAAGCATACAGCCAGTGGACTGATCTGGAACCTGGCACCTTCTACCAACCTTGTGGTTTCACTAGGAACTGGGAGTTCAACCCCTCCTCAAAAGTTGTTCTAACTTTGATACTAGGAGCTTTCCCACCCCTTGTTCTAAATGGAACCCCACCGCTCAAAGAGGGAGAGGGTCCCAGGTGATAAGTTGTCTGAAGATCCAAAGGAAATTCCATGCAGTGTGAATGACTGACATCACACCTAATTGATGGGATTGACCCATGTCCTCTTTGATAGAACACAAATCACCTTTGAACTATATTTTTTGATCCTTGTGTGATTTCAGAGACCTAAATCAGAGGACCCTGGGCAGCTGATGACCATGGGACTTGAGGTCAAGGACATTTATTGCCCTTTTCCTCTTTGCTGAATCTTTAATCCCCACAACAACACTTGAGCTGGGTTTTCTTGTTTGTTTTTTTGTTGTTTGTTTGTTTGTTTGTTTGTTTAACAAATGAGGACACAGAACTCAGAAAGAGAAAGGCAACAAGGTTCATAGCTGGTAGCATGGTAAGTGTCCAGGGGACACCAGGAGGGAACTGGAAGCTGCTGCCTGCTCCATTTCTATGCCACCTGGGGGTGAAGAAGGTGTATGAACCATAGAAAGATGATCATTTATCAAATGTCTTGGGATAAAGCCCTGTGCATAAGCTCCCTGGGGTCTGAAGAAGCAATACCACAAGGTAACTGCCTCCTGGAGCTTACAATTTACATTCACAGAGAGCAAAGCAGCCAGCAGCTGAATACAGGTCTCACTTAACAACATATTGGCCAACGACCACCACACCTATCACGGTAGTCCACTAGGCTACGTCACACAACCCAGGCATTCTGGAGGCTAGACCATGAAAGTTGATGCGATTATGCTCTTCGACCTTTGCACAACAATGAAATCATCTAACGATACATCTCACAGAAGACATTTCCGCCATTCCGTGACACAGAATTCAGAGTATTGGCATGGTACAAAGAGCCACAGGAGTGAAAGTGATAGCTGGTGAGGTGCTAGTCTGAGGGAGGAAGCAAGAACAGGGTGCTGTTCACTTGCAGAAGGAGTCAGAGACAATCATGAGGCAGAGAAAAGATGGAAGAGCAGTGGGGTTTGAGGAAGGAGAATGAGCAGTAAGCCAGCTGGCAGTCAGACATGCAGCCTGGAGATGGGTGGAAGTGATAGGGGTGATGTGGTAAAATTGGGGGGCTGTAGTCCCAGCTTGGTAATGCTGCATTAGGATGGCAGCCATTTTGCCCTGGTGGGCAGAGAATAGAAGCTGAAGTTTTCTTGCCAGAGGGAAAGACAGAGGGGATTTAGGAAGGAATACAGCTGAAGGGCAAGACAGAGAAAGATGGAGAAGGGAGAGGGTGGCAGAGCAGCTGGAGGTCTTGGAGCTGCCATTGCCATGTGCAGCAATAGGGCAGGGAAGGAAGACATGCTGTGGGCTTCCATCCCCAGCCAAGGCTGGTGAGAAACCTGGGGAAGCATGTTGGAGAAACTTGTGACCTGTGTAAGCTGACTTGGAAACTCAGTACTGGAAAACTTGCTTTAACTTAAAAACTGCAAAGCTTGAGACTTGTCTGGAGACCTGAAAAGAACTTGGAGTGCTGCTGTTTTCATCACGAGACATCTGAGGTGGTTGTTGCTATTGTTTGGAGTGAGTCTTACTGGTTTTGGGTCACTTCAGAGTTGAAGCAAAAAGAATGCTGGAGCTGTACCTTTTGGAGCAGGATTGACGACACCATCTTGATTTCTTGGCTTGAAGGTGGAACAGCCACCATTTTGTGGGCGCATGGGTATGAAGGACCCATGAGTAGTTTTTTGGACTAGAGATTGAACTGTGTGGTAAGATAATCAAAGGGGTCACTTGTACCCCCAGTGATGCTTGTCTCCTTTGTCCTTTTTATTTATTTATTTTTTTGAGACTCGGTCTTGCTATTTTTGCCTGTGGAACCACAAGCTCACGTTACCTGGGGTACCACAGACTCAAGAAATTCCCAGCCTCACGCCCAGCTTCCCAGGTAGCTGGGTTTCAGGCACATGCCACCATACCCAGCTATATTTTTTTGGAGCTAGGTCTCGCTATGTGCCCCCGGTGGGACTCAAAAGCAATCCCTGGCTCAGCTGCAGCTTCCTAGGCTGCCACCTTACAGGCATGCACCACCATGCCTGGCCTTGTCCTTTTAGCAAAGGAAGATGGTTTTACCTTTTTTTTTTTTTTTTTTTTTTTTTTTTTTTTTTTTTTTTTTTTTTTTTTTTTTTTTTTTTTTTTTTAGACTAGGTCTTGCTATTTTTGCCCATGGAACTGCAGGCTCTCATTGCCCGGGGTACCACAGACTCAAGCAATCCCCAGCCTCAGGTTCCCAGATAGCTGGGATTACAGGCGCGTGCCACCACGCCCAGCTATATTTTGGGACTAGGTTTCGCTACAGGCCCCAGGTGGGACTCGAACCATGATCCCTAGCCCCAGTCGCTTCATAGGCTGAAGCTTACAGGCACAGGCCACCGTGCCCGGCCATGGTTTTACCTACTTTTAAGGTAATATGGTCTTAGCACTGCTTATGCAGGCTGGATGAATCTGGTAAGTGGCTGGGTTTAAAGGGCCAGCTGCTCCTGCTTGAAGTTTAGTTAAGGACTCTGCTTTACCTGTTTTGTTACCGATTTCAGGAGGATGAATAGAGGCCAGCAATTCCCACTGACACTGAAGCACTGTGATCCCTTTCTGACTTCAGATATTTCACGATCTTCCTCTTCACACTGATGGTGAACATCTGTGGAGACCGGCGCCATTTGCCACAAATAGGAAATGGTTGCAAAACTAAGATGAAAAAGAAACAATATTCTTCAAGTGCAAACAACAAGAATGCCAGCAAAAGCTCTGTTCTTTCCTCTTCCAACAGGAAATTGGCAAGTTTTGGAGAAACAGTAAAGCATACACTGTCCCACTGGGACTTTCTCCTTACTTGTAGGAAGACCCACAAGGAGACAAGCTGAGGGGACAATGTCACTTAATGGATGATGTACCTGCCACTGGATGTCCTCACCCACACCTGGAAACTATGACCACTGGCCTGGGCCATGGGCAGGGAGCCTCAAATACTGAGCAATGAGAACTTCTGGAGGAATCTTTGGAGACTAGAGCTGGAGGAAAGACTATGATCAGATCAGTATCACTAGAGAATCATTCTGGCAATTTCAAGAGGATGGATTGGAGAGGGTATGAGTGAAGCAGGGAGATCAGGAAGATGATCGTAGGTGGAGCCTGAAAGAGATGGTGAAGTGTTTCCCAAGAAGGGGGTGTGGAGATACAGAGGAGGGGACTCATCTCATGAAGACATAGAGTCATTCCTTTACGCTTTCAACAAGCACTTAGTGTGTGCTGACAATGGGCTGGGCACCTTTCTAGGCACCTGGGCACATAGGTGAGCAAGACAGGTAAAGTCCTTGACTCCCTGAAGTTTACCCTCTAGCACAAGCTGTCAGATACAGGGTAAAAACATCAACAAAGGTATTTTCAAATGGTCACGTCATCTAGCTGTCAAGCAAACTGTTAACTGCTTTACAAATGAAACAAAGTTTTGTGAAGGTGTGACTGTGAAATGAAAAGGGGATAATTTGAAAAGATGGCAGAGAGGGAGGAAAGGAGGGAGGCCTCTCAGGAGTGAACCTAGCTGGGGTATGGAGCAGCTCTGGCGAAGGTTCTCAGGTGGAAAGAACTGCACATGTAACCAGGGCTGGGAACACGGTGAAGCAAGTGGAAGGAGATGGAGTCTGGGAAATGGGGATAGGAGGAACTGAGGAGAGTGGCTTCTAGGCCAGGAAAAAGACTTTAGATTATATTTTAGGTGCAATGAAAAGCTCTTAAGGGTTGTTGGAGGTGACATGGGTTGATTCTTGTCCTTAATAGTTGTGCTCTACCAAGTAGAGAAGGGACTTCATGGAACAAGAGTGATGCAGAGAGGCCCAGGGGCATCAGTGCGGTGGTCTATGGGGGTGAAAACGTGGCTTTGACTGGAATAGGGTGGAAGGCTGAATTCTAAGAGACCCCAAGACTCCTGCCCCATGGTCCATACACACATAAATTCAATCACACATGAACCCAGGCACTGCTGTAGATACATTCTGAAAATGTAATGAACACCCCAAAGAAGCTGACATCATGATAGGGTGACTAGCTCTGGTGGTCCTGCCTTAATCATGTGAGGCCTTTGAGGGGGTTGAACTCTTTCTAGCAAAAGAAATCAGAAGCGTGAGAGGGATTCCAAAGGAGATTCTCTATGGCTGCTTTGGATGAAGGTCACATGGTAAGGAATGTGGGTGGAGAGCATCTGGCTGAAAGTTGAAAAATATTGAGCCCATCACATGACTCAGAAAAAGCAAAGCAGAAAACCTCATCTTAAATGGACAGAGGCTCAGAAACAGCACCATGTGACAGACATGGAATGGAGAGACAGCCAGAGTAAACAAGGAGGCACGGAGCCCTGTGAACACATGGGTCTGGAGAAAAGGAGACAGTCTCCTCCTCCACCACAGGATCTCCATATTTAAGGAGCCTGGAGAGCTACGCCACGCATCTGCCCTACAAGAGGTACCTGACGGGCTCATCCTGGTCACCTGCCTTAGTTACTCCTGGAGATTCCAGCAGCCTGGTCGGCCACATTCCAGAAGTGCAGGGCCTCACCCAGGAAAAAAGTGACATTGTTCTAGGAAAAGAAAAGACCAGAACCGGGCACGGTGGTGCATGCCTGTAAGTGACAGCCAATGGAGTGCGGCTGGGACTAGGGATCACAGTTTGAGACCCATCCGGGGCAACATAGTGAGACCTAGTTCCCAAAAATAGCTGGGCATGGTGGCACGTGCCTATAATCCCAGCTACCTGGGAAGCTGAGGCTGGGGGTTGTTTGAGTCTGTGGTACCCCAGGCAACATGAGCCTGTAGTTCCATGGGCAAAAATGTGAGGCCTAGTCTTAAAAAAAAAAAAGACCAGTGGGCCAAGCATTGACCAATGACTTGCAGTGAGAAAGGAGTTGGAGTGACTGGAGGGGGTAAAGGGAAAAAGGGGTGCAAGGTGGGGGTATAGGGGCACAATATTGAAGGGAGGGCTAAGGAGAACAACAACTGTACAAATATGATCAATGTTGTATAAACATTGGAAAATTAAAAAAAAATTTAAATGGGCAAAGGGCTAAAAAGACACTTCTCCAAAGAGGAAATGCAAATGGTCAACAGATATATGAAAAATGCTCAACATCACTTAATCAGGAAAATGCAAATCAAAACCACAAGGAGATATCACCTCCCTCCAGTAAGAATGACCCAAATTTAAAAAAAAAAAAAAAAATCCTGGTAGCAACAAATGCTGTTGAGGATGTGGGAAAAAAGAAACATTTTTACACTGCTGATAGAAATATAAACTGGTCTAACTATGGAAAGCTGTGTGGAGGACCCTCAAACTAGAAAACATGAAGTTATCATATGACCCAGCAATTCCACTCCTATAGCTTTACCCAAAGGACACAAAAACATTAATTTGAAAGGGAACCTGCACTCCTATGTTTATCATAGCATTATTTATCATGGCTAAGATACAGACACAATCTAAATGCCCAAAAACAGATGAGATGAAGATGTTGTATATATATTGTATATGTATATTATGTATATGTATATATGTATACACACACACTATATGGAATACCACCCAGGATTCAGTAAAGAGAAACGTAAGCTATTTGCTGCAATATGGATGGAACTTGAAGGGATTATGTTCAGTGAAATAAGTCAGAAAGAAAAGGAAAAAAAATCAAATAAAGCCAGGTCTGGTGGTGCGTGTCTGTAATCCCAGCTACCTGGGAGCCTGAGGCTAGGGATCACTTGAGTCCACGGTTCGGGACTATCCCAGGCAACATAGCGAGACCTAGTCTCTAAAAAAAAAAAAATAGAGAAAGAGAGAGAGAAAAAGAATCATTTCACTTGTAGGAGAAATATAAGGAAACCAAACAAACAATGAGAGAGAGAATCTAAGCATACAGCAGGGGAGGGAAAGGCAGAGGGGTCAAACTGGGAGGGACAAGGGACTATGGTGACATTTACAGGTGATGTGGTGGTAGATGATTCACAGGAATTATACTCAACGGGAAAAATTAAATGCTGTACAAAAAGGAATAACAATACAAGAAAATAAGAAAAAAAATGTTGACCTCAGTCCTACAACCATGAGTACAACTAACACCTTGAAGAGAATGGATCCTGTAGGGAGAACGCAGCACAGCCAGCACCTTCACATGAATGAAGGTGTATGAGCCCTTGGCAGAGTCCTGTCATTCCTTCTGCAGATTTCTGAGCAGACACCTGAAATAACTGATGGGTGTTGTTTTAAGTCACTTAGGTGGAGGAAACTTGTGACACAATATAGAAAATGAAGACAGTGAGGGTGCAGAGATGTGGTTAGGTTGAGATATTTGGTAAGTAGTATTGCCAAGAACTTGCTAAGAGTTTAAATGTGTGAGGGAAAGAAGGGAGGTACCTGGGGGGGGGGGGCGGTGGGCTAGTGATTCTGATGACTGAGGTGTTGGTGATGAGGGTTGAGGTGGTGGTACCAAGAGTTGAGGTTTTGGTGGTGAGGATTAAAGTGATGGTAATGAGGGTTGAGGTGTTGGTGGTGAGGGTTGATACCAAGGGTTGAGGTGTTGGTGTTAAGGGCTGAGATGGTGATACCAAGGGTTGAGGTGTTGGTGGTGAGGGCTGAGTTGATGGTACCAAGGGTTGAGGTGTTGGTGGTGAGGGTTGAGGTATTGGTGAGAAGGGTTGAGGGGTTGGTGAGGAGGGTTGAGGGGTTGGTGAGGAGGGTTGAAATGGTAGTGAGGAGATCTAAGGTGTTGATGAGGAGTGCTGAGGTGGCAGTAATGAGGGTTGTGATGAGGATGACTATAGAAGCTATAGGCTTGGAAAACAGTTTCTTCAGCACATTTGTTTGAGGTGCCAATTAGCCAAGGAACCACTAGGTCTATCCTGGAGCTCGGGGAAAAGTTGGGCTAGAGGGAAAAAGTCCAAATCATAAGCATAGATATGATTTAAAAGGCAAGTAGGAATTCTGCTCAGCAAAAATAGGGGACAATCTACTAATCAGAGCAAGGTAGATCTCCCGTGTATCATTCTGCGCAAAACTCAAAACAAAAAAGCTTTGTACAGAGTGATTCCATCAACATGATATTCTGGAAAAGGCAAAATGCTAGGGATGTATACATTGTGGCTGTAAGCAGGACTAGGGTGAGGGTGGGGGCTGGGATGATAGAAATGCTCATCCTTTGAGGTGGTAGCTCCATGACTGTACATATTTGCCAAAATTTGTACAGTCCTATACAAAAAGAATGAGTTTTAGTGTCTGCAAAATATCCCTGATCCCTTGGAGAAGAGAGGGAGAGAGAACGAGAGCGAGATTGAGTTCATTTCAAGAGTGTGTGCCACCAGCAGAGAGATGTGGGTGAGGCCTTCACCCTGGCCCACTCATTCCACCCTTGATGCTGGAAAGAGGAAGAGGCATCAAAAACAAATAAGATGGATTTGATGACCGAGGGAAGGAACTTGAGTGACAGTCACTGCAAGTCTACTAAAGCTAAATGTGCAGACACACGTCTCAGTAGCCGCCTCCATGAGGTTGTGAGGCAGGGGTCATGACCCATCCATGACAGGTGTGACAGGTGACAGGTGTGGCTGCCCTCAGTTCCCACAGACCACAACAGCAGCCAAATCCCAACCACGGGGCCTGTGCTGTGTGCCCTTGGTGGCTGACTAGATAAACAAATGAGTGGATGAATGAACAAATGGTGGGATGAACCAGCTACGTCTTCACCAGCAGGTTCAGTGTGAGGATATGAGAACGTGGCATTTTTAGAGAAGTTGAGGCCATAAAACTTGTTCCATTTTCCTACTTGTGCAATGCCCAGGCCCTCCCCCTGCCACTCTGAAATTGCTCCCCGGCCTTGGGAAGGGCTCCCCAGGCTTATCTCGGGGGGGGGGAGAGTGAAACTGTAAAAGTCTTTATGGCTTTGAGATCACGTCTGGCAGGGGCAGCGATTGTCGCCATAAACTTGCAAGGGCCCAGACCTAGGAGTCGGGAGGGTTGAGCAATGCCAAGGATCGGCTGCTGCTGAGCCCAGGACTTGGGGCTGTGACCCCAGACTTATCGTGTTTCATCCCTTGTCTAAACCCCCAGAGGCAGCCGTTGGCAGGCTATTTTAAAAATCCATGACACACCCTTTGTCACATGATAATTCTTCTAAAGTTAGGATGTGTCTTGAAGTCAGTAGCTTTCCACGGTCACTGTTGGTTGGGGCAGGTGGTAGTCAGGACCTGCTTGGATCCCCATTGGGCAGGTATATCTCATCAGAAATGACTCAAGGATCATGCGAGGAAGGGACAGGAGTCCTGGTTTTTCCTGAAATCCATCCGTTGACACCTTCTAATAAGAGAAGAAACTTGATGCACTATTGTCAAATCTGCTGAAAGGGAGTAAAGGGGTTAGAGGGAAATATCAGCAGCCAAGATGGAGCATTCTTTCAAGAAATGCTACTTATCAAAACCTCTAACCAAGTTGGGGACAACAAATATGGAAAAGGACAGTGACAATTCTGAGTGAAAAGCCATTGAGAGGACCGAGATGCTATGGGGAAAGGTTTCAGGAGTTCCTTCATTTATTTCATTTATATCTTCTTTCCCATTTATGATCAAGGGTGATGTATGATTTCAAAATCAGTGTAATCAGCTGGGAGTGCTGGTGCATGCCTGTAATCCCAGTTACCTGGGAGGCTGAGGCTGGGGATCACTTGAGTTTGTGGGTTCAAGACAACCCTGGGTAACATAGCAAGACCTAGTCTCTTAAAAATAAAAAAAAAATTTTTAATAGGAAAAAAATCAGTTTAATCAGTTTCAACAATCATTAATAAATATAAAATACAAATTCTAAGTGATAAAACATTTAGCACATCTTTTGAATGTCAGTATCTTCTCTTTCTGAGTCATACACAAAAGGCTAGAGCCACTTAAAATTGAAGCATCTTAGAGCAGATTCTACCAACTCTGTAGATGAGTACTGAAGACACAGAGTGCACAGGTAACTCACTCCTGGTATTCACAACACTGTGTCATCTTCTCCCAAACTCAGTGGGGTTGGTCTGTGTAATCACAAGGAGATTGTGGGAGTAAAGGATGAATTTTAGCTGTGTGGCATGGCTAGGACATAAAAGGCACTGGGGCTTCTATCTTGTGTCTTGAATCACCTGCTCTGTGGAAGTAGCAGTCATGTTGTCAGGAAACTCAAGTGGTTTTGTAGTGAGGTCCATCTGGAGAACTGAGGGTTCCTGCCAAATGCCAGTCATATGAGTGAGCCATCTCAGAAGTGGAGCCAAGAGCCCTAGTGAAGCTTTCTGGTAACCTTGGCCCTGCCTGACACTTTGAGTACAACCTCATGAGCTATCCTAAGCCAGACCATCCAGGTAAGCCACTCCCAAAGTCCCACCATACAGAAACCATGAGATACTGAGTGCTTGTGGTTTTAAATCAGTATAATTTACTACATGGTCATAGATAAAATACAATTGCCCATTGCAGTCTCCACACAACACAATAAAATAAATATTGGTTAATAAATAATATAGGCATTCAAGATTATAAAAGGACGTGCTATAAAAATAAATATTTGAAAAAGCATAAGCGTAATATTACATGCATGTGAAAAATATATGTCAAATAAGATAAAAGGGTATAACTGAGACTTTCCTAAACTGCTACTAGCCATAGGACGAGATGCTTATGCAACAATTCTTGAGACCTCCCCAAGCTCCGGGGAGCCTCAGTTTCTCATTTCTAACATTTTCTAAGGCTATGAATGTTGGTGTTATTGGGTCTCCCCAGGGGGTATTTCTTTCCTCCATAAACCTGCATCCTTCAGCAGGACTTTACTGCGCTGGAGTCTTTTGCTTTTATGTCCCTTGCAATAGCTCCTTCCCTGTGTCCCTTGGGAGCACCCACTTGACACTACCTACCTCAAAAGCCACCCACGGTCCTTATTTCCCAACCATCCCGGGCAGGTGGTAGCTTCAATTCAACAAGATGGGAACCAGTGGTTTCCTGTTAAGAACCTCAAGTTCTCCTCCATTCAGCCTTGTTGCCACCCTTTCCTGCCAACTCGGAGCCCCGGGGGAACATTAGGGCATCAATGAGCCAGGCCCCCTTCTCCCAGCCACCAAGAATAAGGTAAGTCCTTCTGACCACAACCTCCAGCCCTAGGTGTAAGGAGACCTTGAGCTTGGTGTGAACAGCGCCACCACCAGACAACCTTGCCAATGATCCGGTGTCATTAACATCATGGCCTTCAGACACTGGGGAGGGGATAGGACACACATGTTTTTATTTTTTGTAATCTTGGGAATTCCAAAGTACAACTTGGGGCTTCTGTTTCATCAAGTCCACGATGCTGAAATGTTGTGATTCTGTGACTCTAACATAGTGTTAATTTCTCAATAGATAGTTTTGTTTAGCCGCTCTTCCTGGCCAGACCCAGTACCAGGAGCCAGAGCTTCAGTAGAGAAAAGATACTGCCAGTTTTTGCCTTCCGGTGACTTATGAGCTGTATGAACCTGTGAGTGCAGAACTCTTGGACTTCATGATTCTAAGATGGAGACACAGACAAGGGTATCACCTTGGCATCAGCTCCGTTATGTGGGTAAACACAGGAGCTGGGGTTATGGGTGAAGTACAAGGAGGAGGCATAACTCAGTACTACTAAGAGGTGTGAACAGCTGTGACTTCCCAGGGGAGGCAGGAAGACAGAGTATGGTGACTAGTAAGGGGGCACTGGCATTTGTTGTGTTCCAAAGACAGAATGACAGTGTAAAGGTCCAGGGGTCAGGGGAAGGAGAGAGAGTGCATAGCCTATCTGGTGAACCAGCACCAGGTCAGCTTGAGTTGGTACCAGTTGGGGTGGAGTGCCAGATAGAGGTAAGAGACTCTGACCAGATGACAGAAGACTTAACAAATTGTCAAGGAGTTTGAACTTTATCCTGAGGGCAAAGGGGAGCCAAGGGAGGGTTTTAAGGGGAAGAGTGACACAGTCAGCTTAGAGTTTGGAAAGATGCCTCTGACTGTTGTGTGACCGTTTGGAGAAGGGAAGACCAGAGAGGAAGCTGGAAAAAGATCCCAGGTGAGAGAAGAAGAGGCCTGAATGGATGAGAGACGGGTCCAGGAGAGATGTTTCATCCACTGGGTGGCCAAAGAGAGGGAGGGTAGAGACTATACTGGTAATCTGTGAGTCCAGGACTCACAGACTTCATGCCTCTAAGCACCTCTGATTCTGCGTTCAGTACTCATAGTTGTTCAACACAAAATGCTTGTTCATAGGACGGTTCATTTACCATCCTTGACCTCACACTGTCCTTCATCCTGCTTTTATGAGCCTCAGTTTCCCTGGTCTGCAAAGTAGGGATTGCAACACCACCCATGCAGAGCAGCCAGGACTGAAAGCTGAGGGGTGAGCGGCAGGAAGCAGGTGGCCAGTGTGAGCAAAGGTTGGCTCCAGCGCTCAACCCATGGCGAGTCAGGAAAGAACTGGGCCCTGGGAGAACAAGTGAGGGTAGAATGACAGAGCAGAAAGGCCATCTGCTCCTGGCTTCCTGGGATACTCTGGCCTCTGGGCTGCTGGCTGAATATCTAGCCCAGATTTGGTTATTTGTCTCCAGAAAGGCACGTTTGTAGATTACTGCAGGGACCCCAAGATCCGTCATCTGCTGGCCCTTCCAGCTCTTCCTTCTGGACTGAACCAGCTCAAGGGCTGCAGATATGAGAGGGGGACAGCACTCTAGTCTTCTCTAGGCAGGTCAGAGCCAAGTCACTCTGTCCTCGCCCCAGCCCACCCTCAAGACCACACAATAGCTACTCCCTCCTGAGGCAACTGTTTTACTGAGTCAAACAAAAGCTAGTCTTTGGGAGCAGAAAACCCATAGCCCTGCTACATTGACAAGTTATGGTCTCCAGAACCATGTCCATTGCTCGCAGGTGCTCATGTGCTGCAATCTTCTTCTTACCAGTGGTTCTACTTTAGTTCATCCACAAAACACCTACTGAAACCTAAGACTGTGGACAAGCCCCCACAAAGATGGTGGGATATACCTTACTTGAAAAGCTGAGAGTGGGGCCCCTTACACTATGATAATTCAGTGAAGAGTTGGGCTTCTGGTCTCTCAGACTATTCTTTGAACACAGTAGGATTCCCATACATGTCAGTGAAATGAAGAGGGTAAGTGACACACATCACATATGTTCACCAGCCAGCCTTTGCATTGATTATTTCTAGGTGATAAGAGACTGGAGAGAAATGTGATCTGATCTGTGGGGAGGTGGTTAGGCTGGTCAGGGGGAAGAAACCTAGTTGTCATGGTGTGCCCTTTTGTACCTTTTGAAAGTTTTATTTTTACCCAGTACCTGTAGAACAGAGTCAATCAATCAAACAAACACAATGAAATAAACAATGGAGCCAGCCAGGCTCTTTTATAATGCTAGGTCTTCGTACATGCTGTTCTCTCAGGTTAAAACACCATTAGCCAATTTTCATCTGGAAAACACCTAAACATCTTTCACTACAGGGCTCTAGGGTTTGAGGTCTGGAGCCTGTTTTCATTTCCCTGCACTGGAAGGTGCCCATCACCTCCATACACTAGTGCCCTCAAAGATCACCCACACCTCCTGATCACTGTTCAGTCAAAGAAAGAGTCAGCAGAAGATGCAAGAGTAGGATGAGGACATGTGAGGATGTTTACGCTACCACCCCTGCCTCGGTCGCCATCTTGGCATCTGCATTATTCCATGGCCTCAACTCACATCTTGGCCTCCCTTGCATGACTCCAGCCATGTTCAGGAGAAGTAACATTGTCTTCTCTCACCCCTTTAGACCTGGGATGAAAACAGCTCCCTGTTGTTTTTGGTCTCTAGTTGTCTCTTCATTCCTTGGCATTCTCCTCAGCCTGCATGTACCCCTGTGAATCCTTCCTGCATTAAACTCACTTCCGTTAAGCCAGGGGTTCCCAGCCTTTGAGGTTTTATCCCCCAAGAGCTATCCAGCAATGTCTGGAGACATTTCTGGTCATATTGAGATGTGTCGACGTACTACCAACAACTAGGGGTGGAGACCAGGGAGGCTGCTAAGCCTACAATGTGCAGGACAGCTTCCACCACAAAGAAATGCCAGCCCTGCCAGTGAGGCAGAGAGTAAGAAACCCTGATTGGAACCTCCAAGACACCAACTGCTCCCTTCCTAGGCCCTGACAGTTCACATCCTTGGTTCTGGTTAGCACCACCCTTCCCCACTATGATATAAGCTACTCACTCGTCTGCCTACCGTTGGCCTCCTTGTAATGACACAGAGGTGTAAAGACCCAGTCTTTGCCCTTAAGTCACCCAGAGTGCAGGGAAAGGACAGCTTTGTGAGGTAGGCCCCCACTAGACTTGCATTCTTGAGGCAGAATCTCTGCGTCATTTGCCATGTAGCCCCGGTAGCAGGAGATCAGCAGGCGTTTGGCAAGTGAGCCAAAAAACCCTTCGATAATGACTTGAGGTAGGGTAGCAGAAGATAGGAGACTAGACCCAGTGACAAAACAGCAGCCAGAGGACATGGGTGGCTTTTCCTCTGACAGATGCTCTAAGGAAACCACAATCAGGCAGATAAATACAGGACACTTGGATAATGAGCAGTAGTCCTGAGGATATGGGTGGTGCACAGGTTAGAGGACCAGAAAGCAAGAAGGTATCTCATCGATAAAATGGGTGCTATAGTAAAACCTACTGCCTAAAGTTATATGAGGAAAAAAGTTCATGGAAAGCATTTAGAGTGTTGCCTAAAATCTGGTTAGCAAAACAACAACAACAAACCTGCCCATCCGCTTTCAGAGGAAGGAGAGAGTCAAAGTTCAGCCTGGGGAACAGGTCTGCCATGAACACGGAGTTGATTTGCACACTTAGCCTCAGTTTCCTATTCTGTAAGACTGGCAAAATGTCAACAAGAATAGTGTTTTGCAGAAATGATGTCATAGGGAGTCCACAATATGGGATTCAAATGTTATCTTTAAAAGCAAATTTCTCATTTAATAAAAGACAGGCTGTTACATTATTGTGAGCTATCACATCAGGCAGCCTTAGGGTAACTAATTCAATCCCCCAGTTTTCTCAGGATTCTTTTTTAGCTTTAGTAACATCCCATGTCCTGAAACCTCTTCCGTCTTGGGCAACATGGGGTGGTTGAATAACCAGCAGGTCAGATGATAATCCGCCCACATAACTTTAGAGATAAAAACCCCACATACATTGAATACTTATTTTGTGCTAGTACTCTTCCAACACTTTCAAATATTAGTTCATTTCTTTTTCATAAGAACTCAGTGAAGTAAATGTCATCAGCAGCCACCTGTGGATAGTGGCACAGAGAGGTGCTGAAATCACCTGATGTCACACAGTTCCTGATAGCAGAGGCAGGATGAGATTCGAGACCGCTGGATCCAGAGTTCCCATATTCAGTCATGACTTCTGCTATACATTTGACTATATTTTAAAACATTTTTTGAAACAGTGACAATGATAATAATAATGCTATTCATGAAAATTAAGCTTAGAACATGTGCTGAAATGTTAATTATAAAAAAATTTTTGCGCACTCAATAAGCATTCCAAAGCTTAATTTATTTGGGCTGCCAGATTTCTCCATGATTATATGGATCTCATAATAAAGTATTTGGGGATTAGCAGTTATACAATCATATATTGTAAAATATGCAAAAATAAAATTTTTTTTAAATTAAAAAAAATAAAGTATTTGGGGGCAGCTAAATGAAAACTGGAGTGGAGACTAGAATATCTACAGAACCAGGTGGGAAATATTGGTGAGTGAGATGGTTCTGGCTATAGACAATAGGGATTGGCAAGGATTGCAATATATTGAGAATGTAGTGCACTTGCAGAAAAGGGGCCCCAGCAATGGTTAGCCTTATGAGAGAAGCCAGACATCCATATGGAAAAAATTAATTTAATGAAAACAAAACAAAAATGCTAGGTGCCTGAAAAAAAATTCTAAGTCAAACCCAATCTCTGCCCCCACACCCTCCTTTCCACAATTGAATGAGTACCCAGGTTATCTGGTAAGCAGTTTTTTAAAAATCACGATTTAAAAGTGTGATATATTCATAAGATGGTACCGTGTACATTGATGAGAATGAAAGAATGGTTGCTCTAGCAAATACGAACTTGTTAGAATGAACCTTGGGAAATTAAGCCTGACACAAATGAACACAGACTGTGCATTCTATTTCTCTATGTTCAGCAACGGTATTAATCAACAGTGTTAGGAGTCAGGATTGTGGTTACCCTGGGGAGGGGTGGGTAGTGATTGGCTAGAAAGGAAGAGTTGAGGGGGTAGAAGGTAGGGGGCACTGGATGGGTTCAAGTTCCTCATGCCGGCAGCCGTGACATGATGGTCCTTCAATGATTCTGAGCTTAGGCTTGGGGCATTTGAAGGAATTTGCATCATATTTAAAAATTCTGCTTTTTGCACCTACACACGACTATTTGTAAAGATTTCTCTGGCTGAAGTAGGATTGTGCTTGTATGTAAAGGAAACCAAAAGCTGAGACTGTTCAAAGGAAGCATCTGCTGGTTGGGTAAAAGACAAGAACAAAGTTGTCAGGTATACCTCAATTTGAACTGATTCTTTTCTCGATGATCGCTTTGTTTCATACTAAATGTTGTGAGTCCTGTTTTACCCACCTCTTTCACCATCCTGAAGTATTTGCAGTTATAACTCTGTATAGTGTATATTTTATACAGAGGCTTTTATGGGTACGGGCTTCACACACTAAGGAAACATGAGAACCTTGAGGCTGAGGTCTTGCAAGTTCATCTATCAAAAGTAGATCCACACAGCAGGATGGACCTGGGGTGATTCATGAGTGTGGGAGGGCAGTGTGCATGTGCGAGGGGAGCAGGCAGGTGCCCCCACAGCCACTTCTCCAAGGCGTGTCTCTATTTACAAAGGGCCTTTTCATCTTTTAGTCATCTCTTCGGCAAACAGGTCCCAAAGGCCCACTCTGTGCCAGGTTACAAGGATGTAGGTTAATTCACTAATCACAAAGACAGAACAACTAACAGAGGTACAGTGTCTTAAATCCATATGGGGGCGGGTGCCCTCATTGGTCTCCACCCCACCTTCCAGGCAATTCAGATTCTCCCTACCCTCACCTCTCCATCGGGATCCTGCTCTTCGTCATCCTCAGCTCCTCCTCTCTGGCTCTAAATTCGTTCTCCATGGTGTTTTTATAAACCACAAATCAGAAGACGCTCACCCCACCAACCCCTGACTGGAAAGTTACACACACCATGCCACTTGGAGTGACACCCAGATCCCCTCCCCAGCCACAGGCCCCTGATGACCTCTACCCTCCCCTCTACCCACCTGATATCTCAGGCCTTTACTCTTCCTGCTCCTTTCTGGAATCTTCTTCTCTCACATCTGCCAAGAACTGTAGCTGCTTGCAGAGACCAAGGCCAGTGTCACCTACCCCCACAAACCCCAACGCAGCAGTCCCTTGGGAGGAGGAATACAAAGCTGGGGTAGGGGGTGGGGGCTGGAGGTTGGGGGCTGGGAGGGTGAGGAAGGGTGGGGGGGATAGATGGGGGGGTGAGAAGGATAAGTATTTCTGATGGGGTAATACTCCCGGGCTTTAATTTTGGATATGTCCTTATTGAAATAAATTAATTAATTCACACAATTGATAATTATTAGTAAAACATTAATTAATAAAAATTAATAACATGGTAAAGTTTTTTTGGAAAGCAAATTTCCCCAGTTACTTCCTCTTGGGATTTCTTTCCTTTGTGAGTGCTTGATACAGTGTGTAACTGCCTTGGTTTTTACTTTTTTTTTTCTCCCAGTCTACCTCCCCTTCGCCAGGATACTGACTTTGCCTGTCTTATCAATCATCTAGCACAGAGTAGGTACTCAATAAGAATTCAGTAACTAAGTGAAGAAGTAAAGGGAAGGAGGAAAGAAGTTTGCGATCTGGAGGTGATCTGGAGGCTGGAAGATAGAGGGAATGGATGGTGGTTTGAGAACCTCAAGAGAAGTCAGGTTGACAGGACTCGGGATGAGTGAGCCAGGGTTTGGGGCTGGAGAGATGATGTCCATTTTACAGATGAGGAAGCTAACCTCCACGAGAGCAAGACACATGTCCAAGGTAACTAGCAGGCTGGGATCTGAATTTAGAATCCAGAGCCAGCTCAAGGTTAGATCGAGGCTCCGGGTTACTGAGCACCTAGATATTCTAACTTATGAGGTGGGTACTATTATTACTTCCTCATTTGACTGATAAAGGAGCGACTTGCCCCAGGTCACAGAGCCAGGTAGTAACCAGGGCCCAATTTCCTTCCCAAAGGCTCCCAATTTCCACATCCCAAACCTCCCACCTCTGAGCTTACACAAAGCCCTATCTTGAACCCGGGAGGGCTGCCAGTTCAAATCCTGACCCTCTCTGGTGCTTTGGACAAATCCAGGAAATTCCCTGAAATCCTCCAGGGCCTGGGTTCCCCCAACTCCAAACTGAGAGCAAACTGAGAGTCCTCCTTGTGAGACTGCTGTGAGAAAAAAAGTGATAAAAAATAATTATAGGACTCCTAAGTGATAAAAATAATTGTAGGGCTGCTGCTGGCAAACAGCCTGAGCTGTAGAGATACTGACTAATGATAGCAGGAATTTATGGCCCTGCAGGCCCAGCCTTTTTGAGGTTGGGGTGATAGAAGCTGGGGTCACAAGTCAGGTCATGGGCAGACTCCCAGCAGCCCCTTCCTGGGGCAGAGATTCTGGGGGTCTCAGCAGACCACTCCCCCGCCCAATGGGCCAGCATTAGTCATCCATCAGGTTGGGTTTTGTGTCCCCTGCCGCTTGCCTTTCTAAAAACCTGTAAACTATTAGCACTTTATATATTGGTTCATTTACAAATTCTAAGAGCCCTAGGGGAAGTCAGGGAGCAGATTTTGGGGGTGGAAGTAGAGCCAGATCCAGAGGGTCCATGATGCTTCCTTCCTGTGCAACTGAGGTTTGCTATGCCAGGGACCTTGCCGGGGAAAGGTGGTGACTGTACACTCCAGAAAGGTAGAGAAATGAGAGCTCACAGATGGTCAGTACTTGCCCAAGGTCACAAAGCAGGAACAGTGACTCAGACACCTATACTCCAGAGGCAGAAGTTAATCCCCAAGCTGTGACCCCTGCTGTCACACAGAGGGGTGACAACATGGAGCTTACAATAGCTTTTGAGGAATTACTATTAACCTGTATTAAAGTTAAACCAGCTGAGACACAGGGAGATTAGTCATTTGGCTAAGGTCTCATGAGAAACAAGAGGTGGAGTTAGGATTTAATCTTCCAGACCTCTGACACCAGATTATATATGCTTGTCACTACCTCTACTGCCTTTGTGTGAGTGACATAACATCAACAAGATGTTACAAGAGTAACTTCTCCATCAAAAATAAACAGGATAAATAAAATATAGTTGTAGGGTAGAATACTACACAGTGATGAAAAAGAGTAAATTACCAGTAACCCCATGATTTTGGTGAATCTCACAATGATATTGAAAGAAACCAGGTACTAAAGACTGGTATAGTTGCCAAAAAAAATTTCAGGATGTTCGGTAAATTTGAATTTCACCCAAGCAATGGATTGTCTTTTTGTATAAATATATCTTAGGAGGAATTCAAATTTAACTGCTATTCTGGATTTTTATGTACTAAACCTAGCAACCCTAAATATTAGGTCTATAGGATTCCATTTACATGAAGTTCGAAAATAAGCAAAACAAATAAATGGTGACTGAAATCAAGACAGCAGTTGCCTTGGGTAAGGGTGAGTGAAAACGGTGATAGACAAGTTTTATATCTTGATGTGAGAGGTGATGTAGTATAAGTATGGGCTGGGCTGGGCTGGGCAGGGGTAGGGGCGTTAAGGTGGGGCAGGGCAGGGCAGGGCAGGGCAGGGAGGGCCAGGAGACAAGCAGGCAACTGAGATTCCCTGTCCCCTAGGGATCTTCATGTTCTTTCTCTGGGCTCTCTCTGGACATTCTCTTCTCCCTAGCATTCTCCTCCTGGTGCTTCCAGGGTGATGTTGCCCTTTAATCTCCGCTCTCTAGACCCAGGTGTGCCCACTTACACATGCACACACCATTGGATCCTTTATGTATGATCATGGGGCAGCACGACACCACAGGTGCTGGTTGTAGAGGTTAATGGCAGAAGGGTATGAAAATCCCCCAAAACTCATTTACCCTTCAGGGGGTTACCTGTACTTATAAACTTGTGATGACTCACCAAGTAGTACACTTAGTATTTGTACATTGGACAGGCAGTGTGAATTTGACTCCTTAACAATAATGTCTTTAGACTTCAAAGAGCAATACAGCCTATCTGTAAAATCTTAAGTAATAGCACTTAACTGGTGGGGTGCTTGAAGAAAAAATTGAGATCAAGTTTATTAATCTGTGAACTCATTTTAAGAGCTGACAGTGAGAACTCAGTAAAAGGAACCCACTGTTAATGAAGGTTGCCAGTATTTGCATCACACCCTTCTGAGATGTTCTCGGTATCTTTTTTGAATTGAGTTTATCTTTTTAATTGAGATACTTTGCAGACATCCTCCTCAGACTCAACTGCAGCCTGACTGGAGCGCCCTCATGTGTTTACAGTTTCTTTTAACACCCCAGTAACTGCAGAGAACCCCTTTTATCCAAGCTAGGAGTCTCAAAGTCAAAGGGCAGTGCTTTGCTTTGCTTTACTTTGCTTTGACTCCAGAATCACATAAGAAAGTTCAGGAATCCACATCAGCCCAAGGCCCCAAGTCCCACTCTAGCCCACCCATGATAGCCTCTTGAGCGTCAGAAGAGGGTATGCACTCTGCTGATTCATTGTGGAAGTGAAATGGCAGACATCTTGTTTCACAGAAATCATGTGATACTATTTGAACGTATCACTGAACAGGCTTCAAAATGCTTTCAATTCAGTAATCACACCTAGTTCTCAGAGAGTACTTCCAGTGTGCCAGACACCACACTAAGATGTATATTTTCATTTTACTTCCCCTTTTATCCTTAAAACATCTGTGAGGTATCTATTGTTTTGGAGTCTGTATCTCCCCCCCTCAACAGTAGACTGGGCAACTTTCCATGTCAATAAATATAACTTGGGCGGTAAGTACTTGATTCAAAGGCTGAGAAATTTAAACAATCAGCAGTCACTGCCCAGGTGAAGATCAATAATAGTTAACATTTATTGAGTGCTTTATTACACACCCAGCTGGGTTCTAATTGTATAACATCTACTATCTCTCATTTGATCCTAGAGGCAATCTTGAAGTAGCTTCTATTATTAATCAGATGAGGAATCTTAAACTTAAAGAGGAAAAGGCAGGTTCCCCCCCCCATATGAGACAGTATAAATGTATAAATGGCAGAACCAGATTTGGCTCTGGTTCTGGCCCTGGGCTCTCAACAGAATATTTGGAGGATAGTACAAGGGAGGCATAAGTGGAGAAAACCACTGACCAATCATGAAGGTATGAGGGAAGGAAGTGTGGCTGACGTCAAAGGAGAGACAGTTACCAGAAAACCACAGTTCTCTATGGAGGAGGCATCCTGGAAGTGATGCCATTTGTACTGACTTTATATACACAATCTAAAAGAAGGTCTTACCAGGCGTGGTGGCACACACCGATAATCCAAGCGCTGGGAGGCAAGAGGCCAGGGATCGCTTAAGTTTACATGTTCGAGACTACCCTGGGCAACATAGGGAGACCTGGTCTTGAAAAAACAGCTGGGTGTGGTGGCAGGTGCCTGTAACCCCAGCTACCTGGGAGGCTGAGGCTGTGGGATCGGGATTACCCTAGGCAACATAGCAAGACCTAGTCGCTAAAAAAAAAAAAAAAAAATTCTTGTAATCACTTACCAGCTCGTGAGCAGCCATACTCTAGATACCTAGGTTCAAATCCTAATTGTGCCCCTCACTAGTTGTTTATTTTTAAAGTATTAATGAAATAGAGCTGATGACTAAGAATCTACTCCTATGTAAATTGCATATTTTCACAAATTTTTATGTAAGTACATACCCATGAGCCAATTACCATAATGGAGCAATGAACATTTGCATCAGCCCAAACATTTCCTTTTTTCCCTTTATAAGCTACCTACCTTCTCCCCCCATTCCTCCATAACCACTGTCACTACAGATTACTTTTTTTTTTTGACTTGGTTAAATCAACTATAATTTTTTTATAAACAATCTTCCATGTCTTTTATTATAAAGATAAAAACAATTTTTTGACGTGAGTTGTGTGATTATACCTATGTTTTTTTAATATTTAATTTTTTATATATAAATTTCACATCTTTGTGTGATCTCTGGGGTTCACCACCCCCGACCATTCCCACCCTGTCTTGCTCTCTCCCCCGAATTGTGTACTTTAATTTGGTTGTTGGCTTGTTTTGACTTTTCTTCATGGTTTTTTATCTTTCCCATGTCCTATATAATAGTGGAACCATTTGGTTTCTGTCTTTTTCTTTTTGACTTGTTTCTGCTAATATGATTTATTCTAAGTTCATCCATGTTATACAGATTACTTTTTTTCACAATAAATTTCTTTAAATTTTCTGGAATTATATAGAATGGTATCATACACTACATACTTTTCTTTCAGGCTTCTTACTTTCATTGAGCATACTTTGAGATTAATTAATATTGTTGCAAGTACCAACAGTTTGTTCCTTTTGATTGCTAAGTTATTATACATGTATGTATATGTCTCTAGATAAACCATATCTCAGTTTGTTTGCTGCATTCCCCTGTGGGTGGCACCATGCTAAAGATAGTTTTCCCCCAAGTCTTTGGCTACTATAAATGGAGTTGATAAGAATATTCATGTAGGTGTCTGCCAATGGACAAAGCCTTCCCTACTCTGGGGTAAAGAGCTAGTGTTATGATTTCTAGGTCATGTAAGTCTTTAACTTTTTAAGAAACTGCTGCAAACAATTTTCCAAAGTAGTTACATCAGTCCAGAGCCCCACCAGCCCCAGTAAGGGAAATGAGAGCTCCAGTTGCCACTGGTGAGTCTTGTTCATTGTAGCCATTCTAGACACATGGATTTTTAAGCTATGGATGTCAGAGCTGACTTCTTTATTTTTAAGACTAGGTCTCGCTATTTTTTCCCATGGAACCGCAGGCTCACGTTGCCCGGGGTACCACAGACTCAAGCAATCCCCAGCTTCAGCTTCACAGGTAGCTGGGATTACAGGCATGTGCCATTACGCCCAGCTATTTTTTGGAACTAGGTATTGCTATGGGTCCCAGGTGGGACTCAAATGGCGATCTCTAGCCCCGGCTGCTTCATAGGCTGAAGCTTACAGGCACGAGCCACCATGCCCAGCCAGAGCTGACTTCTTAGACTTTTTCAGTTCCTATTATCTCATAGAGGTGATAGCCATATCAGTTTTGACTAGGGGTGAAGACACAGTGAACGAGTACGTATGTACAAGGATTAGCACATCATGTTTCATAACCAGTAGCTTTTGCTACAACGGAATCCCAGGCATCCCCACACTCTGGGGACTTTCCCCAAGATGCAGCATCTTCAAGGTGATGAAGAAAGCTACTTCTTGTGTGTGGAATGCGTGCTGTTACGCTGGAGGAAGGACACTAGTGAAATCAGGTAGCAAAACAGGCAAAGCAGAGAACTTAACTAAACTAACAATGGGAACAACTGGCCCTTTAAATCCAGGCACTCATCAGGTTCATTCCAGCCCGTGCAAGCAGCAGCAAGACCACACCATCTTAAAAGGGGGCTAGTCGGATTGGCAGAGCCATGTTGCCCTCTGCTCCTAGTCTAAGGAGAGCATGGAAGGGTGCAGGCTCAACTGTCTGGGCCTGCCCCCACACTGGGAGGTACCAGGCAAGCAGGGGGAGCCCCTTCCATATTGCTCTCACTCCAGCTAAACTTCAGAGGATCAAGAACACATGCTACACAAACCCCAACATAGAACAGGCAAGAGACCATGCAAAAATCCAGCCCACAAGCCTCAGATGGATACTGCAGATGGACAACCGAGAGAACCAGTGCATGTGAGACAAGAGAAACAACTGTAGAGACACAATGTCACCATGTACACTTATGCACTCATCAGGCCAAGAAGACCCGGGACTTCATTTTTGAGATGCCCTCAAGGAGCGCAACACACCCTCCCCACACTACAGGAGAGGAGAGGAAGCCCAAAGATGGGGTAATCGGCCCCACATCAAAACTGCAAGCTGAGGCAGAGGAGATGATCTTCAAACGCCATTCACAGATGCCTGTATTCACAGAGAAACTTCTGACCACTGGCTGGGGGGCGAGACCCCCTAAATCTGACACCAGAGCCATAAGGAAAAGCAGCAAAGCAATGGAGATGGGTTTGGAGAAGACGGCCTGCAGCAAGAAAACATGGACACATCACAGATGAATACACACTGGCTGCCCAACCCAAACTTAAGACTGAAAACCTACCAGCAAGGTTCGCCTGGTTCCAACCACACAGTCCCTCACCCAGTGAAAGGACACTGCCACAGGAAAGAGACTAATGGACTTAGCACAACTAGTAAACAACAAAGAGTGGGGTTTGAGAGAATGGAAGGGGCACCAGAGGGAGGAGGGAGGAGGAGATATCCAAAAAAAACACAGAGGTTGTGATCTAAAGAACAAAATAAATTAAAAATTTAAAAAATATAAAAATAAAAAAGGGGGAAACCAGAACAGATTTACTAATTAAAAGACAAAATAGACAAGATTCACTGATGGTACAAGAAACCCCTTTGGTAATCTTATCACATCGTTCAGTCTCTAGTCCAAAAGGGCCACATGTAGGTCCTTCAGTCATGTGCTTCCACAAAATGGCAATTGTCCCACCTTCAAGCAAATGAAAAAACCAAGATGGCATTGTCAACCCTCCTCCAAAGATACATGTCTACTCACTCCATGCCAAATGTAGAAACCAAGATGGTGTTGTTGATCCTCCTCCAAAAGACACAGTTCCAACATTCTTTCAGGTTCAACTCTAAAGTGTCCCCAAACCAGCAAGACTCACTCGAAACAACAGCAGCAACCACTTCAGATTCTCTTTAGGTCTCCAGACAATCCCCAAGCTTCACAGTTTCAAAGTTAAAGCGAGTCTCCAAGTACTGAGTCTCCAAGTCAGCTTACACAGATCACAAGTTTCCCCAACATGCTTTCCCGGGCTCCTCACCAGCCCAGGCTGGGGACAGAAGCCCACAGCATGGCTTCCTTCCCTGCCCTGCTGCTGCACATGGTAGCAGCAGCTCTGAGGCCTCCAGCCTTCCCACTGCTCCTCTACTCTCTCTCTTCTCCAGCTTTCTCTCCCTCTATCTCCCCTGCTCTCCAACTGTGCTCCTTCTTAAATGCCCTCTCTCGGTTCCTCTTGAGAGAAACCTTGGCTTCCCTTCTCCAAGTCTCCACCAATCCAGGGCAAAAATGGCTGCCATCCTAAAGCAGCATTAGCATGCTGGGGCCATGGCCTCCCAATTTCACTACATCACCCCTATCACTAGCACCACTGATGGTGCCAGACATCATGCTAGTTGCTTGTGTATGTTTGATTTGGCCAAGGTTCTAGCAATGTGGGTAGAGGGTGGGGGTTGCTTTACTTCCATTTTACAGATGAGAAGTGTAGTAACCAGCTATTGGCCAAGGTATCACAGCACTGACATTTGATATGAAGAGATGGAATGTAAAACAGTGTGATTTGGGGTCCAGAAGTCTTATTGATGAGTACCTGGCACAAAACTAGCAAAAACGGTGTAGTCAGAAGCACCTCCTAAAGCTCAGGGCTGTCTTTTTTTTTTTTTTTTTTTTTCAGGATAGACAAGAGATTTATTTACAGATACAGAAAAACCCAAACCGAAAGAGTCCACACCCTCACAAATGTTTCAAACAGAATAGAGCCCCACTTCTGCTCCTCAAGGAGCTTCGTGGGGTTTACCTCCGTCTTAGGGCACTTCTGGTTGGAAATGCCAGGACCTTGACTCCCAATCCTGTCGCTCCAGTTGGTACCAGATGAATCCAACCAACACAGGTGGGGTTCAGACGGTCTCCCAAAGGCAGGCCTGTCCGGGTGTCACCGTGGCTCCGCACTTCACCCGGG
>PVHY01002568.1:56352-124147 GCA_004024945.1 Uropsilus gracilis
GTGGGGTTTACCTCCGTCTTAGGGCACTTCTGGTTGGAAATGCCAGGACCTTGACTCCCAATCCTGTCGCTCCAGTTGGTACCAGATGAATCCAACCAACACAGGTGGGGCTCAGACGGTCTCCCAAAGGCAGGCCTGTCCGGGTGTCACCGTGGCTCCACACTTCACCCGGGTCACCTCTCCTCCACCTTCACACAGGTCTTGCTCCTCTGGAACCGAGTGCTGGGGAGGTGAGGAAGCTCCAGAGGACCCAGCTGGGTCCTTCTTCTGAGGCCCAAAACCTCCGCGCCTGACTCCAATCTCCAGGCTCTCGCTCTCACTCCACTATCCAGGCTCCTCTCCAAAATTGTCCTCAGGGCTGTCTTTAGTCAGTTCCTTGGAAGCAGAGCCTGATGCAGGAATTATGTACCTGTGACTGATTGTGAGAGGAACCTGTCTCGAAGGGAGGGACATAGGATAGAGAAGAAAGCAAGCAAGGATGTAATTGCAGGTAAAGTCTTGCCAGGGGAGTGACTCTTTGTACCTCTGCACCAGCTTGTCATTGGCTGTGGGCCACCCTGTGGTTGATGGTAGATAACTTCCAAGGTAAGATGCCTTCTGAAATCACAGTCTTCAGCAGAATAGACAGTTAGAAAACATCAACACTTGAGGCATCTGGGATAGTGGCTGTGCTACCCCATCAAGGTTGCAAGGTATCCCTAGAGGTGTCCATGCACCTTGCCTACCTCCTGACCAAGTTCTAAGGTATTCTGGAACACCTACATCCCAGGTTTGTCTTGCAGAATCCTCTACTTCATTGCCACCAGAATGTTGAGCAAACCTACCTGTGTCATACAAAATGTAGCTTTATTTTTGTCCCCCTATGTCTCTTTCAAAATGCCTCAACCCTTAGGAATCTGGCATCCAATTCTAGCTTCTTGCTGCTGACACTCCTCTTCCCCTTATGTCCTCTGGTCCACACAGACCCCTCATCGGCCCTCTGTCGAGGCTCACTCCTGGGACGTGCTCAAGCACATCAGACACTGACCCCCATGTAAGGGTTTCCAAATAATGTCCCCATTACCCAATTCCACCAAAGGATTCCTTGTCCCATCTTCCCTTCATAGGAGAATGTGGGTAAACATAGGGGGCTATCGACTGTACTCCTAACTGCAGAACTTCCTAGCAACATTGTACAAGTCATGTTCACCTCTCTGACTCTGTTTTCTTTTTCTTGTCTTTATTTATTTTAAGAGATTAGGTCTCACTATATTGCCTGGGGCAGACTTGAACCCACGGACTCAAACCTCCCAAGGCTGGGAGTACAGGCACATGCCACCAGGCCCAGCTGTTTTTTGAGACTAGGTCTTGCTAGGTTGCCCAGGATACTCTTGAACCTGCGGACTCAAGCGATACCTAGCCTCAGCCTTCTAAGCCTGGGGAACCTGTTTTCTGTCAATACCTACCCAATGGGTTGTTCTGAGGGACTTTAAGACTCTCCAGAGCATTGCAGATCTGGCCTTCTAGGCCCCCTCAATCTCAAACCTGAAACTCCATCTGTGTATGAATCTTAGAGGTGATTTTGCTTCCCTGAGTCTGTATCCTCACCTGTGGAATGGTACTGAGGAGAGCCCCTGCCCTCCATTGTCCATGCCCCCCAGCTGAGTGAAAGCTTACAAGTGCTTAGCATAGTATCTAACAAGAAGCAGGTCCTGCTGGGTGTTAGTCATACAGTGGAGAGTGGGCAGGGTAGGCTCTGAGGCTGGTACTGGTGGGGCCAGGGGTGTGGCATCACCACCTCTCCTTGTCCCTTACCGTTCCAGGAAAATGTTTTGGAAAGACTTCAGTCTGGCTGGGGATGTCAGGCCCCTGGGAACAGAGAGGACAAGCTGTACCTCCTAGCAGTCATGCTGACTCAGGCTAAAAAATCAATGTGTGACCAGAAAAACACAGCTGGGCGCTCACCTCTTCTGGGAAAGCCACACAGTCAACCCCAGGCAAGTCTTAATGCCACGCTCAGATGGTGGCTGCCTCTGTTCTGGCTCCTGATCCCAAGGCTTGTGAGAAAACGCTGGCACACAGAGAAACGAGGCTCCGGCTTCTTGAGGCCACGGTCACAAGCTTCACACGACCCTTCAATTGGGGTCAGGCCTGTCCGGCACCGGCCCAACCCCTGACTCCTCCCCACCCTACCCTGTACACTTCTCAAGCCAAATCAGGCTCCGGACGACTGACTAGGCAGCTCCTGACCTCAGGCTGGGTCAGTACCATCCAACAAGCATCACTGAAGAGTATGGAACATTTTGTTCTTTAGAATCCCAAGGGCCAACAAATAGGAAGCCTCCCCATGTAATTTCAAACCCCCACACTGCTGGTAACTCACTCAGTATGTTTGGGCAAGTTCCTTTACCACTGTGCTCCCATTTTCCCACTGTCAGATGCAGATTAACTAGCACCACCACCCAGCATTGTTGTGAGGTTCCAGTGATGAGCCTCAGGGATCACACACACACACACACACACACATGCACACACACATACACACGCATGCACACACACTGGCAGGCCCTTGCTGATGGTGAGTTACTGCAAACAGGGACCCAGTAAGATTCTGGAGACCCTGCAGGTAAGTGCATGGACCAAGAAGTCAGATAGCCTGGGCCAATGCCAGGTTCCTGACCAGCTGCCGGGCGACCGCAGCCCACTATGTCTCAAATAGCCTGTCTATTTCCCATGAACATATGTCTCTGACCTGTTGTTCTCCTAGACCAATGTTCTCAACTGGGGGAAGTTTTGTCCCCCCAAGCATGTTTGGTGATGTCTGGAGACACTTCTGGATTTCGGCACTATGAATGTGGGGTGTCACTGTCACCTAAGAGGCTAGGGAGGCAGGCTACTCAACATCAATGTTCAGAGCAGCATAAGACACCCAACAAAGACTAGTTCAGTCCCAAATATCACAGTACTGAGACTGAGAGCTCTACCCTGGACCCTGGTGCTGTCCTAAACAAATCTGACCTCAGAATCCAGACTGAAGGTGGTTCTAGAGAGATGTCTCAGCTCAGGATCACATGCCCTGGAAACAAAAACAGTTGGCACTTCTGGCCTCCTCTCAGGTACCCAGTTCCCAGAGTTCTTCCTTCTGCAACTGGATGAAGCTAGGAAGGCAGGACATTTGGGACTCTCCAAACTAAGATGAGCAAGTGGCGCTCCCTCTGGCCATCTTCTGACTCTCGAGTCGGGTGGCCCAGCCACTCAACAAACATTTCATGACACAATCTACCCAAATTCCACACACAGATTCCACAGGACCCCCAGTCAAGGACACTGTCCCTCATTTTCTACATGATCCTTTTGAGGAATAGTTTAGAATGTTAATTCTGAGTCCCAATACAGAAACATGGACGACAGTTCAAGTTCCAGTCAACCAGAATCGGTCTGGGATTCATGCCTTTTCTTTCTCTGAGCCTGCTTCCCAATGCGCGAGAACAGAAAGCAAGGCTATTTGACCTTTTAGGTCAGTAAAATTTGGGGCCATGGTATCATACAGACTTGGGATAAACCCAGTTATTTCACTGACTATCTTGCAACTGTAGGGAAGTGACTTTCCCTTTCTAGGGTTCAGTTTCCTCATCTGAGATGGGGAAATCCTAGCTTGCTGTTCACAGGGATGTATTAAGTCATAAGTGGAAGCACACAAGGAAATTACTTAACATGGTGGCTGGCACAAATAATTCCTTCAAAAATGGAAACTCTTATTGTCATTGTTTTTTTTATCTGAGATTCTTCCAATTCTGGGATAACTTGTTCTTATAAAATGTAACACCAGGAAGAACCAAAAGTAATGACCCTCAATTGAGGAATGGGACAGGCACATCCCGGCATCTCTGAATCCCAACTCTTTTCTGCCCTGACACCAGGTTTTAGGTTTTTGACCTATGTTCCTCTCCCTCTGCTGGCAGCATCTGGGATTGCAGTCTGGACTCTGGATACAAACCTGTGGGGTTGATGTTTGGGTTGAGCAGAGGGGTTTATTCCAATGTCTGGAACACATAGTTGAATAGGGCCACCCCACACCATTTGCCATCAGAGATGACACTTGTAGGACACCTAATATTTGCAGGGAAGACATTCCCTCTTACTGCCTATAAAGAAAGAGCTTTGGAAAGTTGAGCTACTGGCCCCAATATTGTCCTAGTCCTAATCTAGGGAACCTATGAATGGCTTTTAGTAAAAGATGCTTTGCAACTGTGATAAAATTAAGGGTTTTGAGATGGTATGTAGGTGGGCCCAGTGTATTCCCAAGAGGCTTTATAAGCCCAGGGCAAGAAGTAAGTAGTTATTGGATTAAGATTCCAGACCAAAAATCATGTTATAGAAAACATGATACTTATAGTCAACAGTAATGTATGGTAAGCAGCAGATCATAAATTTGTTAAGACCTGGATCTCATCTTACCACAGGAAAAATTTTAAAGGGGGTGAGGCAGGGGACAGAGAGACAGCAGAAGCCAGGGGCTGAAGTGATTGAAGGAAAAGGCCATCATCTACAGTTGGCAGGTGAGCTTAAGAAGCTGAAAAAGACAAGAAAATGGAGTCTCCCCTCAAATTGCTAGAGAGAATACATCTCTGCCAACTTCTTGCCTTTAGACTTCTGACCTATAGGAACTGTGAGAGAATAAATTTGCTCTATTTCAAGCCACTGTTGGTAGGAAGACCACCAGCAGGACATGTATACATGTATTTAGGGGGGAAAAATAAAAAAAGCAAATGAAAGAAAAAAAAAAACAGGATGCCCAGTTAAATTTGAATTTCAAATAGATAGCAAATGTGTAATATATGTCCCACACGTATGTAGCAGACTTATGCATACTTTAAAAGGGTATGTTGTTTATCTGGAATTCAAAGTTAACCAAGTAGTCTGTATTTTTTTCTGTCAGTTCTAGAAGTCATTGAACTAAGGGCAGAAGTCAAATGCCTGACGCCCCATCTCCATGGCCCACTCACCTCCATCTATCATCTGGCAGAAGCCTCCATATTCTGGAGGCTCTTGTGTGTCAGTGCCAGACCCCTATGACTTCTCCCCCTGGAATTTGGGGAGGAAGCGATCAAGCAAGACCATCTTTTGGATATACTTGGGGCTCTGAGAAATATTTAGCGTCTTTACCCTGCCTGAAAGAAGGATCTAGATTTATCTAGATTTAGTCATGATCACACAAAATATGGAGGTAGGTGGTAGCAATAAAACCTTTTTCAGGCTGCCACTTGAAAGGATATTCACTAAGTAATTATTAAACCAGGGTTCTAGAGCAAGAATCATGCTGCAGGTGAGGAAACTGAGGCCTAAGTGGGAGGGGGATTTGCCCAAGTTCACGCTGCCAACTACAGAAGATGTGGCCTGGATTGGACCATCCCTTTGGAGGCCAATGTCAGTGGTTCCTAAGGACAGCTGTGGCGGGAAGAATCTTGGAATGCTGATGCAGAGGGCTTGGGATGGAAACTCTTTACCATCAATTGCCAATTTCCCCTTCAGGAAACAGAATTCCATAGACAAGAGGATTAAATGACACAATGGATGTAAAACACCTGGTAAGTGGTAGTACATCCTAAAATCGCCAGCTTCCTTCCTTCTCTGGGTTTTTGTTTTTGTTTTTGAGACTAGGTCAACCTATGTTGCCCGGGGTAGTCCCGATCCCGCGGAATCAAGCGATCCCCAGCCTCAGCCTCCCAGGTAGCTGGGATTACAGGCGCCCGCCACCGCGCCCAGCTGCTTTTTCAATACCAGGTCTCTCTATGTTGCCCAGGCTAGTCTCGAACCTGCGAACTCAATCGATCCCAAGCCTCTTGCCTCCCAGCGCTTGGATTACAGGCGCGCGCCACCATGCCCGCCTTCTCTGGGGTTCTCTCCCCAAGCCTAAAGCACCCCCCCACGACCCTAAAACTTCCGCTCCCGCCTCACGCTCCCCCTCCCCCACCAGACTCCTAGCACCACAGCGCGGGGCGCGGCCACCAGGTGGAGCCAGAGGTGGCCAGCGGCGGGGTCTCGCACATGCGCACTCACAGGCGGCGCCCCACCCGCCCCCGCCCTACATCACTTCCGGTGCGAGGGGCCCGGCCGGGCAGGGAGTGCGGGTCGGTTCTGTGCGCGCTGCCGGACGAGGCTCCCGCCGCCGATTACCCGCGCTCCGCCCTGTAGCCGGGCCGGTGAGTGCCCGCCAGCCCGTCAGTGTGACTGCGGGCCTGGGAGAGGGACACCCCCAAGAGAGGGAGGGATAACCGGAAGTGGGGGATCCGAGACCCCAGGAAATGGGGACACATGGGGAAGGGGTGACAACCGGAAGTGGGGGCGCTCACGAGGTTGGACGGGGTCTCAGGCTCCTAGAGAGGTGACTGACCTCTTCTGGGTGGGGCGTAATGGGGAGGAAGGTGATGCTCACGAGAGGATGGATTCCAGGTGGGGAAGATCCTCGCCTTCGTCTCCTAAACAAGTGGTGTTTGCACCCACCCCTATGCCCAACCCTCAGTTCATTCATCAGACTGTGCTTAACACTGCCAAGGCCCAGGAGATTCAATAGTTCCAGGTAGGGCCCACTGTGGGCTGGACACAGCCTTCTCTGCCTCACTAGGTGGGTACCTGTGAATACATCACTCACCACCTCTGATCCACTGAAATATATTGAGTACTGCCACGCGTCAGGCGCTGGGGATGGCAGTGAAGGTGACAGGAAGCCATCTCCTTTGTAAAACGGGAATAGTCAGTGGTCACACCAAATATTGTGAGAATAAGTGAGAAACTAATGGCAAGTGGTTATCGCTGTGCTTGATTCATGGTAAAGCTTATTACCTTCTAGCTCTTTAATCATTCTATGACTTCACGAAGCAAAAAATTCAATTGTTTGCTGGTATAACCCAGCACCTATGAGCAGAGCACCTGACACTAGGTTATGAGCAATTATTTGGTAAGTGGAGGGTGGTGAAACTGAGGAGTTTCATGTAAACACTCATGACACGACTGCAGTTTCTGAAAGGAGGATAGGAACCCAGTGCCATGGCAAACTGGAGGAAACCACCTTGGGGAGAGGGGAGTCAAGGAAAGCTTCACACAGGAAGTGACATTGAACATGATGCATTGTTTGCTTAGGAACAAACACGAAGAGGAAATGCCAGACAGAGGTATCAGAAATGCATGAGGTGTTCTGGCAGTGGCAGGTCATTAGTGTGTTTGGATTGGCATTTACTGTGGGCTGATGGGGAGGGGTCTGTCTTCAGATTAGCACCGGACTGGAATCACAGGAATGGGTTGGTGAGTCCCACGGAAACAGCCAGAGTGGATTCTGTGAATGCCCCCGTTCCTCCTCTGCATACTTCCACCAAGCAGACTAAACTCATGCACCAAGTATTTATGAGGTGTAGCTATCTTTCTGACCCAGTAGGGTCAGAAACTGGGTTTCAGGGATGAGCAAGACAGATGTGGATGTTACCCACAGTTGTTGAGTTTTGAGTAGAAGTGCTGTGCCAAAGAGCTCCTGTAGGGGACACCTGACTTGGAGTCAGAAAGCTTCCTGCTTCCAGCAGCAGCATCTCACCTGGATTATTCCAGTAGCCTGGGCAGCATCTGTCTGACTGTCCTCATCCCCTTACAGTGTACATTCAAGACAGCAAGTGATCCCTTTAAATATAAATCACACCAGCATCCTCCCTGCTTTCCTCCAAAGTCAGTAAAAGGCAAAGTTCTTACTGGCCTACAATAAGCCCCAAATTTGGGCCCCCAATCTCTCAGGTTGTCTGCTGGTATTCTTGGTCTTGAACACTTGACTCTAACCACTCTGGCCTCGCAAATGTTCCTGCACCAGGCTTTGCACTCTGTCCTTCCCCCAGACAGCTACAGGTTTTGCTCCCTTATCTCTTTCATCTGCTTAAGTATCACTGGATGACAACCATCCCTGACCACCTTATTTAAAACTGTGGCTCAGGTCCCAATGTAGCCAATCCCTTTCCCTGCTTATCTCCACAGCACTTCTAGTAGATTATATAGTTTCCTTTGCTAGTAGTCTCTCTCCCCAACTAAAGTTGAAGCCCAGTGAAGGTGGGATTTTTTTTTTCATTTGTACACTGCTGTATCCCCAGTGTCTTGGAAGAGGGCCTGCTACATAGTAAGTGCTCAATACTTGTTGAATGAATAAAGTTTACATCTACTTGGGGCTTAAGGATGAATACGTTTTGATCAGAGAGGAACAGGATGTGCACAGAACAAAACATACCTTTGGGAGGAAGTGAAAGAAGGCGGAGGTTAGCCAGAAGGAATGGAGTGGGTAGACCTAAGATGTAGAGGGTGTGACCTGGCCACTCTGGCTTTATAGAATGTGGCAAGACTGGCTTTGTGCAGAGACCTCCCCCTCCCCCAAGACAGTTCCTGACAGCCTGTTGAACTCAGGATGATGGGATGGTGGAGGGAGGGGAGTAGTGACAACCCTGTCTTATCCCTGGAGTAGCTAAAGCACCTCTAGCTGCTTTGTGTCTGTCCATCTGGTAAGGGTGTTCATCAGCTCTTCTAAGACACTAGTTTGAGATTCCACATGTCAGGATTACATTGGAGGTAACACCCGTGAAGCTGGAGAAGGAGGAGGGTTGCTGGAGAAGTCAGAACCATTAGAGATAAGTCCCAGCCCTGGCAAGGTGCAGGCAGGAAGTCTGGAGTGCAGTGCAGATCCAGGAAAGGTGTTCCCAGACCCCTGAGGGCATCCTCCCAGCAGAGTACGCCTCTTAGAGGAGCCCTGGGTCTCAGGCACAGGGACTGGGAGTGGTCTGTGGGAAGGAGGGGGCCTGGGGTGACAGAAGCAGAGGGACAGCAGCTGTCAGTTCTGCCCCCCCCCATCTGTTTCTCAACCACCGTCATAACTACATGCCTACATGGTCACTTCAAACAGAACAGTGAAACGCGTCTCTCCTACCTGTAATGTCCAGCCGTTCCGTTCTGTGCCCTCGAGGGAACCGCTGGTGGTAGATTCTTGTATCTCCTTCCAGAAATTTTAAATTGGTCACCAGTGTTTATCTGCGTATGTCTTAAAAGTATAAATGCCATCACTGGATGCACACTGCTTCCTCACCACATGCCACTTCCTAAGGCTCTACCGTAATTCCTTCTCATGGCTGAACAGTGTCCCATTCCTGTGGCCATTTTGTCTGACCGGTCTCTTCAAGGGTTCCCAGCAGTCTCCCACCCTAACCGGGGCTTGGAAGGCTCATTCTTGTGATTTGACTTTGAAGGCTCAGGCGGTGTATGTCTTAGAAATGGAATGCTCAGCCCACCTTTCAAGGGTGTCCTTCTATTCCCCCACCCATGCAGCAAGTGCACCAGCGTACCTGCTGGGCACTTCTGCCCAATCAGAATCTGAAAGCTGCTTTATTTTTGGGGTTCCAAGTAAGGCCAAGCACCTACTCCCGCCTGTCAGCAAGATCATGGTTTGAGGAGTGTGTTTCCCAGCTCGGGCCTGGTGTCTCCGCTAAGAGCTTCTCACTTCCTTCACGCTGGCGGGACTTGGGGAGGGGAGAGACCGGGGCCTGGTTCTGACCCGGCGTATTCCGCCGCTTGGAAACCACTGCTCTGTGAGTAACAGCTTCCGGCGGATGTCCCCTCTGCCACATTCTGTCTGTCCTGTGGTCTGAAACGAGCCGCCTGCTCGGGGCTCTATTAACTCCTCCCGGGGTCTCTGTTTCGCCAGGCACCTGGTAGCTCATGTCAGAAGAAAGCGACTCCCTGAGAACCAGCCCATCGGCGGCCTCACTCTCCGAGAATGAGCTGCCGCCGCCAGTGCCAGCCGAGCCTCCCGGCTACGTGTGCTCACTGACGGAAGACCTGGTCACCAAGGCCAGGGAAGAGCTGCAGGAGAAGCCGGAGTGGAGACTTCGCGATGTCCAGGCCCTGCGGGACATGGTGCGGAAGGAGTACCCCAACCTGAGCACCTCCCTGGACGACGCCTTCCTCCTGCGCTTCCTCCGGGCCCGCAAGTTCGATTACGACCGGGCCCTGCAGCTGCTCCTCAACTACCACAGCTGCAGGAGGAGCTGGCCCGAAGTCTTCGATAACCTGAGGCCATCCGCCCTGAAGGACGTCCTGGAGTCGGGCTTCCTCACCGTGCTGCCCCACACTGACCCCAGGGGCTGCCACATCCTCTGCATCCGCCCAGGTAGTGCCCTGGGCTGCGCGTGTGCGTGCGTGCGTCCGTGCGTGCGAGCATGCGAGCGTGTGTGCGTGCGCGCTGTTGCTGACTCAGATGCATCTGCCTCTTTCTGATGCCCTTTGATCCCTGCTCATGTTAGTAAAGGCCTTTTTTTTTCCCCTTTGGAGACTAGGTCTCCCTGTGTTCCCCGGGGTACTATGTACTCAAGTGATCCCCAACCTCAGCCTCCCAGGTAGCTGGGATTACAGGCACCCGTCATGGCACCTGGCTGATTTTTCAAGACTCGCTATGTTCCAGGTCTCGCTATGTTACCCGGGGTAGTCTCGAACCTGTGAACTCAAGTGACCCTAAGCCTCTTGCCTCCCAGCACTTGGACAACAGGTGCGTCCCACCAGGCCCGGCTTTAGTCAAGGCTCTTTTGAGTGCAGGTGATAAAAATCTGCGCAGCCTGGCTTAAGAGAGGAGGATTTAGTCTGCAGAAGATCGTCTCACAGCAGAAGAAAATGATGCTACCACTCCAGAACTGAGAGGCAGAGTCCAGTTTCTCCCGCGGTGGGCACTGCCCCTTTCCTCCCCTCCTCTGCTTCTGTCTGTCCTGCTCTTTGTCTCTCTGGGCCATGCATTTCGGCTGCCTTTTGCTGATCTTCCTCAGCTTGTCTCTGTGGGCAGATTTTGCGGCCTCTGTCCAAGTGGCTATGCTGACCTCCTGAGCTCCCAGTTCTACCTGGCCCCCCTACTAATTTCCTTCAAGGCCAGATGAGAGCTCTAGGGCTGAGAATCTGGTGAGCTGAGAAATCTGCCCCCATCCTAGAGGTACAAGCCTGGTTGCCAGAACCCCATCCCCTACTGCACCCAGTTTTTGATCTTTGCACTTAATGATCAAAGGCAGGACACCTTACTGTGCTTGGCACACCAGCCTTCGGTTGGAAGAAGCTCCCATCCCCAAAAAATTTTTTAAAACGTGTGAGCACCTTTAGCACAAGGGCCGGGGGATGCTAGGACTGAACCTTTTGATTTTCATCCTGTCTTCTTCCCGGACCCAAAAGCACAGTGGCCTTAGAAGTGTTGTCCAGACCAGCCCAGCCTCAGCAATTCCCCTCAGACTGGTGCTGAGACAGTCTGGAACTGCAGTGTTCTCTGCAACCCAGCTGGGAAATGAGAACATGCTAGCACCTTCTTGTGGTCAGGCCCCCAGGTTCCTCCTGGTGGGGGTGGAGACCTCCTCCCCATTCTCCGCCTTTCAGCCCCACATCGCTGTTTCCTTTTGTTGCTTTCCAGAAACCCTCTTTGGAGGCCAGACCATTCGCTTGAGCCTTCGCTGAGTACCAGGCACAGTGTTAACTGCCTTACCTGCCGTGTTCGGCACTTTCCAAAATTAGGAGTGTTTGTTTTAAAATACGCAGTGCAGTGGGGATGTTACTGTGCCAAGAGACTTAAAAACCAGTCTGTAGGTTTTCTGCCCTGTGCACAGCTCATGTTACAAAACAGATATGACCACACTGGTTTCACCTCTTTGCTGGTGTGGCTTCAACTGGTGTGGCATCATAAGGTGAACTTTTTCCTTTCTTTCTAGAGCCAGACTGAACCTCTCCCCACCAGCTCAACTTCTCAGGTGCACACACAGGGTTTTATTCTCACTGGGTATTAGCTTTGCCTTTTGATACACTGTTCTGAGACACACAGGATTGGGGAGGGTGATGGCAGTGACATGGAAGCAGGTTTAATTGACAGCAATATTAAGCAACAAACCAGAATTTTTGGACAATCAGAAGTTTTGCACATGTGAGCTGTCCTCCAGTTCTAAGAAAGGAAGTTCTAAGAAAGGAACACATGGATCTTGGCAGGATTTTCTTGAGAATAGTTGTTAGCAGTCAAAACTTGTCATTGCCATCTTCTTTCCCAAGAGAAGAAAGACTCCCTGACTGTATGGGGAGATTAAGGGAGTGTCCAGCCTACAAAAAGAAATGCCCTCAAAGCCATCTCCAGCTTTGCCACATTCTCAGCCAGCTCTTTCCTCTTGGGGCTCCTGAGTGTCTGACCTCCCTCCACTATAAGGAGGAGGAGAGACCTCTTTTCAAAGGTCTGAGGTTTCAAAGTGAGTCCCCCTGACTCTGCTTGACCTGGTTTGGATCACACACTGGCCAGGAGGGTGTGATGGCCAGACCAGATGGCCCACAAGTCAAATTAGTTCTGCCCAAATCCATGACTAGTGTGCAGAGGGGTAGTTCACTAAGGAACATCAGTGAGGTGCCCTGAAGATAAGGTGATATGCTTAATGGCAAAAGCACAGATGCCCATTAAGGTATTACCCATTCTACTCATGAGCTGTGGGCTCAGAATGAGGAAGGCCACACATAGTAAGAGCCAGGCATGTCTGACTTCAGAGAATGTGCTGTGAGCCTCAGCGTTCATTTGTACGTTCCTTTGTGAACGTCCTGCCATGTTTGCAGTTAGGAATCATCATCAGCTGTGCCTTCAGGGGTCCCGTTTACTAACCAGTAGATGAGCTTCCTTTTCCACTTTTAAACAACAGCTTAGCAAGGAGAGAACTCTGACTTATTTATATTCCCTTCTGTAACACACTGTCCATCTCTTCCCTTAGACAGATGGGTACCCAGCAGCTATCCAATTACCGAAAACATCCGCGCCATATACTTGACGTTAGAAAAACTCATTCAGTCTGAAGAAACGCAGGTGAATGGAATTGTAATTCTTGCAGACTACAAAGGCGTGAGCTTATCGAAAGCATCTCATTTCGGCCCTTTTATAGCCAAAAAGGTGATTGGCATCCTTCAGGTACGTTCTTCTTTGGCATGTGCCTGCTCTGTGGTGGATGGGTGTTTTGGCAGGCACTCAGGCTGGTGTGGCTAGGGGCGCTGGGAAGCAGGCAGGTAACCAAGCCTCCCAGCCCCCCAGCAATCTTCACACTCTTCCTTTGGTCTCTTTTTCTGTCGTTCCCTTTTGCATTCTCTTCATGCTCACCTCACCCTCTATGCTCTCCTCCAGGGTGATGCCCTCCTTTTATCCTCGCCTCCTAGGCCCAGGTGTGCCCACTCACGCATGCGCACACCCACTGGGCCCGGCATGTATAATCATGGGGAAGGCGCTGGTCATGAAGGCCAATGGCAGAAGGGTAAAAACCCTGATAACTCATTCACTGTACAGTGGGCTTCCACGGGGCCCTGTGCAGACCCCACCCCCACTCCTCAAATCAGAAAAATACAAAAGCCTGTGGGAAGGACGTTTACTGTTTTCTTTTTTCTTTTTTTTTTTTTTTTCTGGTGGGAGGAAATTTAAAACTCCCGTTTACCTCTCATCCTCCTCCAGCATTCTCATCCGGGTCTCCTGTAGTTTCTGAGGTACCTTCTATCTGGGCAGGATGAGCTTCCAGGCAAGAACTCAAGACTCAGAAAGATGTTTTTCTTTCTTTTGCCCAGAAGACAGAGGAGATGTTTTCCTCAAAAACAAAACCAAGATGTACTTCCCGTGGTGATGGCTCCTCTCCGCCTCTGCCACGAGGAGCGCTGTTGGACTGTTTGGGCCAGGTGTTTCCATACCTGTTTCCGAACACCAACTGCTGGGAACCACTGCGTTCATTCCTGACGCGCCCACACAGTGGTTGGTGAACTTGGGAACCCGTTCAGCCCCTCATGAAATGCTCTGAGGTAGACAAGGCCGGAATTAGCTTTCCTGACTTAAACTGGGGACATCTCGAGCATCTCACGGCTCCCCCAGGTGTGATGCCCATCCTGACCCAGCCTGAAGGGCCCTGTCTCGGACATTTTGGCATGAGACACCCAGCTGGTCGCTGAATTGCAATGCGTCTGTTCACCTGGCTGATGATTTAACAGTCACATTTGTCTTCCTCTAGTCCACACCTGGGCCATCTTTGAGGCCATGAAGAATAAGGCCTGCCTGACTGGGAGGCCTCAAAGGAAGGGCGTGTGCATGGGGGTGGTTTGCTGTGGTGGGGATGCTTGCAGCCTTGCTCCATGTTGTAACATCCCTTCCCTTCCCCCACAGGATGGTTTCCCCATTCGGATAAAAGCTGTCCATGTAGTGAATGAGCCTCGGATATTTAAGGGCATTTTTGCCATTATAAAACCATTTCTGAAGGAGAAAATAGCAAACAGAGTAAGTGATAATCCTCTTAAAAGTCTTCGTTTTTTTTGCTCTCGTGATTTATTTGGTGACATCTGTGAATATACTGAAACATCAGTACACTCATCTCAGTTTATTATTTTTAGCCTATAACTTCTAATTTGGAAAGTACAGGGTTACTGATAACATAAATGAACAATTTTCTGTAAAGATGAAATTAATAATAGCTGACAGAGTAGGCAGAGTCAGGATTTCTATCCTCAGAAAGAGCCCCTCTCTGCTCTAAAATCATTCAGACTGGACTCTCCTGGCCTAGACTTCATGGCCAGTGGTTTTTATGTAAGGGGACAGGGGTGGGGTGGCAGTAGGCACAGAGTTAAAAGAGTTGATGCCATTTCTTACTGAAACTCCTGGGTTTTAAAAATATGACATGAGCCTTTACCTTTACCTCCATTGTCATCTCACTGCAAAGTTTTTTTGTTTTGTTTTGTTTTGTTTTTTGAGACTAGGTCTCACTATTTTGCCTGAGGAACCGCAGGCTCACGTTGCCCGGGGTACCACAGACTCAAGCGATTCCCGGCCTCAGCTTCCCAGGTAGCTGGGATTACAGGCGTGTGCCACCAGATCCAGCTATTTTTTTGGAACTAGGTCTCACTATCTTGCCCTGGGTGGGATTCGAACCATGATCCCCAGTCCCAGCCGTGCTTCATAGGCTGCCACTTACAGGCACATGCCACCGTATCTGGCTTTCGCTGCAAAGTTTGTGGGATAATTCAAGGTTTATGAGCTGTGTGTTTTCAGCTGAACTCTGATTTAAAAAGGGGTAGAAGATTTTAAAAGATGGTCTTAGTTCCTTACCAAGAAGGGCCACTTCTTGGAACCTTTCATTCCCAGGATCCTAGCTGACATGTGATGGGTACCATTTTCTTCCTCCTTCCCTAGGCTTAGGGGCAGGGTGGGCATGACAGGGCCTTGCGTTATATACTCTTTCCCAAGAGGAAACACACAGACAACCTTGAGGTTGCCGGCAACTAAAATCCAGACCCAGAGTCCCAGCCCTTTCCCTCAAGATTGGAGTTTGTCAGCCCAGGAAGCTGCACTGTTAAAATCTCCTTCAGGATCTTGGTGCCTTCTCAGGCGTGGGGCCTGCTGAGCAGTGGCCTCCTGGCAGGAGTTGGACCCATGCGATCCTATTTGGAACCTTTCATGAAAATTGTCTTTGGGGCCAGGTCTTTCATGGCTGTGAACGGAACTTATGTGTGGCCCATGTTATATGTCATATATGTGTTACATGTTCTATGTGTTGTCCATTTGTTCCTTTGTGGGTTCATCCATTCATCCAAACATATTTGTTGATCAACGGCTGTGTTTGGGTATGTTGTCGATGTATAACACAGACCAGCTTCTCTGCCCCCAGAAAGCTTGCGTAGATGCAGGCAGTGGATCTTGTATTAGTGGATCTAGTACTTGCTACAAGGTGATAAGTGCTCTGGAGACAAATAATGTGGAGAAAGGGGGTAGTGAGTGTGCAAAGGCAGGAAGGGGTTGTAGTGTTCAGCTGGGTGATTAGAGAAGTTGGTATTGGCTTGAAAGAGGGGAGAAGGGGAACCTTACAGCCCTGGGGGTGAGCGGTGACCTGCCAGTGTGCTAGAGGACCAGTGACTGGGAAGTGGGGGGTGGGGGGGGGCAGATGGTGGCAGGTCTTTGTACAGAGGTGGCTTTCAGTCTGGATGAGACAGGAGCACTGACAGTGTGTGCACAGAAGAGTGACACGTGCTCTAACTTCCCCCAAGAGGAACTTGGGCTGCGGTGGGACCTGTGTAGGAGCAGGGCGCCCAGGTAGGAGGCTGCAGCGGGGATCCAGGTGCCATGTGGGCGGCCTGGTACCAGCAGTAACACCCAGTGACGTTACTGGATTCGGGGTAACGAAGAGCCAGGGACAACCCTTTCTAGGGACTGGGAGGCTAGACTTGCTGCTGTTTCTTTATTCATTCACATGATTTTTTTTTTTTTTTTTTTTTGAGACTAGGTCTCACTGTGTTGCCCCAGGAACTGCAGGCTTAGGTTGCCCAGGGTACCACAGACTCAAGCGATCCCCAGCCTCAGCTTCCCAGGTAGCTGGGATTACAAGCGTGCGCCACCACGCCCAGCTACTTTTTGAGACTAGGTCTTGCTATGCTGCCCCAGGTGGGACTCGAACCCACAGTCTCAAGTGATTCCTAGTCTCAGCCGCGCTCTAGGCTGCGCTTAAAGGCACGCACCACCATGCCCAGCTCTATTCAGATGATATTTATCTCAGCATCTGCCGTGAAGGGGATTGCTGAGTGACTCACCCAAGGCTGTGTTGTCTCCATCTCTCGCCCCCTTAGTTTTTCCTCCATGGGTCTGACCTGAACTCTCTCCACACGAGCCTGCCGAGAAGCATTCTCCCCAAGGAGTACGGGGGCACGGCCGGGGAGCTGGATATCGCCACCTGGAACGCGGTGCTGCTGGCCTCAGAGGAGGCCTTCGTGCGGGAGTTCTGCCAGCCCCTGCCAGCCTGGGACGGCGTGCTGGACCAGGCTCCGCTGCCCGAGGGGCTGGCCTCGGAGGCGCAGTGCGACGACTCCATGCGGGCTGTGAAGTCACAGCTGTACTCCTGCTACTAGTCCCCTGGGAGGGTCACCTGCTTCACACCTGTTCCTTTTCCCTCAGGAGAGGCAGGAGGAGAACTTGAGGTGCCACCGTCTGTCTTGCACCTCGTGATGAAATGGCAGCACGGAGAAGCCCAGAGAGCTGCGAGGGGGCCGCCGGCTGAGCCGCAGCTCCTCGGACTTCTCCTTGAAAGACGAAGGAAATGTCCCCAATGAGTCACCGGCATGTGGAAGCTCCATTTGCAGTTATTAATCTGGAAACAGTGTTTGGTTCTTACGCATCCAAAAGGAGGAAAAATCAGCACCAAAGTTTCGTTGATCCCACATTCCAGGGGAAAATACTCTGGCTGGCGCGCTAGCGCAGTCCTGAGTCGGCTCTGGGAGCGTGTCTGTCACGTGAGCCCTGACTAGAGACCTCTGTTGCTGATCAGGAAAACTCAAGGCCAGGCCCCAGTTTTTGCCTCAGGCTTCGGAAAGCACCTTAATGATTCAGGCTCACTTCAGGATGTTCAGCAGCTCTCCCTGATCAAAGCTGGGAGCCGGAGACTTCAAAGCACCTCTGGGATTCATTGGTTGAATCTTGCAATAGAAACTGAAGTTCTCCCAAACCCATAAAGCCTTAGCCCTGGTTCTTCATAGAACCATACAGGATCCTAGAAGTATGTGATTCCTCAGCCTAGCATCCTTGACACTGGCCCATTTGAAAGAGATTTGGCATAAAAGGAAGGGAGCCCCGGCCCCAGCTCTGTGACTGTGAACAAGACGTGGGCCTCTGGGGCACAGCTGTCTCGTGTGTCACAGGATGCAGAGTGAAACGCTGCCCAGGCCCTGATGGCAGCTGCGATTCTGGGGTGGGGTGTAGTTCCTGAGTGCCCAACGTAGGCTCTCTGTCAGCAGGATCACTCGCTGGGCATGAGTGGCTGCGTTCTGGCTTTGTGCCACCAGCTGGCCCTGCCTTTGAAGAAACCACTCTGTATTCCCAGTGACACCCATGAGGGCTGTCATGGGGTTAAACTTGAACAGCTTGGCTTCCGTGCAGGTAGGTGAGATGACCGGGATCTTGTATGCACTCCTTCCCTCCTTGAGATGCGTGGTATGTTGTAAACCTGGTGACAGGGAATAGTTCACTTATTTGGGATTCCTCAACGCTGGTCTCTGGAAGTGAAGGCAAGGGCACCTTACAGCTGGAACACTTCTGGGACCCTTGTCCTCCCGAGCCTGTGCCGTGGGCAGCCAGACTGAATGTTAGTTCTGCATTTCTGCACTTTAGACCCTTTCCGTCAAGAATCTAGCCTTAGCCCCAGCATCCAATTAGGTAGTTCCTCTGATGGCTTTTGACCTAGTTTCTCTCCTATTCATTCTGCGTAGATGACATTGTTAAAAAGTGACAAGTGCTGTGTGCTGTGTGTGTCCTCCATGCACCCCAGGCCGGGTGGACAGCTCATTGCAGACGAGAGCGCTGCTCTGAAATGCAAAGGCCAGTCTGTTCTTAATCAGCTGGTCGTCATCGCAATGCTTTTAAAAATGCCCAAGAGGTGGTTGGCAGAACTCAGCTCACTAGTGCCAATTTTAGGGAAAGTTCACGAACACTGAGCCTGGCTTCTCCAGGACCTGGGCGAGCTGCAGGTGTGAAGGGAAGCATGCCTGCCACCTCCCTTTCTGTCCGGCACCATGGCATCGGGACAGGACGTCAGGGGGTGTCACAGGAGAGGGTGCAGAACCCAGCTGCCTGGATGGGAGGTCAGTTAGAGGCCATGCAGGCCCCCAGGGGAAGAGGGATTTTCACAGACAAAACAGAACCAAAGAGGAGCAAGTTCCTGAGACCCAAACGCTCCGTGATATTCCTGGCCCAGTGCCTGGGACTGAGCAGAGGGCAAGACCAAGCAGGCCTAGAGAGTTCTCTCAAGGACCACGCTATCCGTGCTCCCAGGCCTCTCCAGTGGCACCACGGGCCATTCATCACACTTTGAAGGAAGTCAGGGCTGAGGTTCGTCCTCCTCCTAGAGCGGCCATGCTTTGTTTTGATGCCGGTTGATCAAATAGTTGTGTCACCTCAGGTGGTGTGAACCAAGTTATGAAAGTAGGAACCCTGGGCGACCACCTAGGTGGCTTCTTGTGACTTCTCCAGGCTCCTGTTACCAGCTGGGCCCAGCTGGGGGAGGGGAGGCAGGGGCCAAAGGCAGCACCAGTGAGCCGCCCTCAACAGTGGAGACACCAGCAGATCAAACAAGTGACCGAGGGGAGGACTGGAGTGTTTTCACACTGTTTCACAAACACCTGGCAGCACGTTCCCTGCTTTCAGGGGAGTGTGGTAGAGGAAGGGCCATGGACGAGGAAAGCGGGCGACCCAAGATCCAGCCGTCCCCTGCTTTGTGGCTGTGGGTGAGCCTCTGAACACCCTGCCTCAGCATGCGACAGGTCACATGTGCTCGCAGTCCTCCGTCCCGTCCTGTGTACCTGAGGCTCCTTTCTTTTCCTCCCCCAGCAGCGCCCACCTCAGTTATTCTTCAGGAAATTCAGATCTGAACGAATTTTTTTCCTAAAACTTCCAGTCTGCCAGAATAGGTATCCTGGGGGGTTTCTTCTCCCTTTCGCTGAAATCTTGGTTCTCCCTTTCGGGGACGGGGCTGGAAGAAATCGACAGAGACAGCCGGAAGGACAGTCCTAGTTGCGAGAAATCTGCGAAACAGCAGAAGGTAGTCCTGGTTCATGTCTTGAGTTACTGCTTGGTGAAGGGGGCTTCAGCTGCCTTGTCTTCCTATCTTAGCCGGAGCCACTGTCCTCAGAGGTTGACAAACACACTTTCAAGATACTGAGTTTTTTCCAGAAAGAGAGTCAAGGCAGTATTTTCCCTGAATTCCTGTGGTCTATTGAGTTGATCCAGATACTCCGAGTAGGCAGATTGTTTCTTTAACTGTCATCTGCTGTTCAGATTTGTGTGGGGTTACTTTTCACTTGGGTAGGCAAAGACTATCGTCCTATCGTGGCATTATCATACTGCTTCATTTTAGTTTTCAGCTTTTAAGGTTTCTCCTTAGGGACCACTTCTTTCACCTAAGAAGGACAGTGTTAGCTAATGACATCAGTGTCCCATGGCATCGTCACCAGTGTGAGGCCCTCAGTTCTTGACTGCAGCTGGCACAGAATTCAAAGCCATATGCAGGCAAAGTGGTTTATCTAGGAAGAGTACACTCAAGAGGGGGCCCCTGCGGGCCCCATCCACATAGAACAACTCTGTTGATGGGTTGATGGGGGCGGGGAGGAGGCTTTATCTCCCTCTGGGGCCATGTAATCTGAGGCCATGCCCCACCCTTGGGTCAGAGAGGGGCGTCCTCATCCTTATCTGGCAGTTGGTGGAAATACAGGGCAGGTGTCTGCCACAGTGACCTGAAAGCCAGCCCCCCACCTCATGACGCAGACGGCTGGGTTGTTGTTTCATCAGCCCCCAGCAGGTGTTTCCTGGTGTCCCGGATGCGATTCTTCCCTCTATCCGTTACTGAGGCACCGTTCCCTGCCGCAACTCCCTAGGAGCAACAGGAGAGCTGGAGATGCCAAACAAGCACATCAACTGTTTGGGAAAGATGCCAGTTGCAGGACTGCTCCTCAGCACTGGGGTTATTTTGTAAATGGAAATTCCCTTCTGCTCGCCCGCCTCAACTATGGTGTGCTCGAAATGCAAGTAGCAGCTGCTGTTAGATATTCCTTAATTGAGCTTTGCTCCATGGGAAGGCCCAGTGTGACCTGTGGGTAGAGGTGGGAGTGGTGACTTTGGCGATTTGCCAATTAGCTATTGTTCCTTTGATCTCACCGGGCAAGGCAGCGGGTTTCGTTGGAAAGAAGGCCGCAGCTCCTGGGGAGCCGTGGGGCTGGACCTCTATCGCTTGGCATCATGGGAGCCTGTAACAAGTGAAATACTTGAAACCTCTGGGACCAGGTGTCTCAGACACCGTTCTTACCAGGTGGGAGTGGGCTAATCTGATGGGATCAGCACCGTTTCAGCCACTGGTACATTCCTTGCTTCAAACTGAAATTCAGTTTTGACTTTGAGTGTAGGGACACATGGTGGTGGATTCATCTACTTCAGTGTTTGTTTTGACCAAAAGTTTTATTTTTCTAGTGCATTTTCTAAGTCTTAAGTGGTGAAAACATGTAATTTTAGTATGCATGACTGGGTCTTAAACAATAAAAATTCCTCTAAGAGTGTGTGTGGGATATTTTTCTGTGACAGTTTGGATACAGTTCCTAAGGTTTTATGATTCACGGTTGTAGACTTTTCCCTTCATTAGCCCCTGTAAACATTATCTGTAGTATTGCGTCTTCCCTATGATTGTGCGACCCACTGGGTGTGCGCACATGTAAGTGTGCACAGCAGGGCCTAGGAGAGCGGAGGAAGCAGCACAAGAGCCCAGTGAAAGTGTGAAGATTCCTGGGGGGCTGGGAGACTTACCTGCCTCCCCAACTCAGCAACCCCGGCCCTGCCCCGTCCTGCCTGGTTTATCTATGTAACTGCGAGACCCAATCAAGAACCTACGCAGATGGTGAGCCTGCTGCCTGCCCCTATAACTGGCACCAGGCTGGTTACAAGGGTACAGAAGGACTGGGCAGAGCCTCTCTGCCGGGAATGGGGGCATTGTGACCACATCCATTCTGTAGGTGTTGAGTGGCTGCCTCTGCAGGTCCCCAGCAACTAGAAGGCAGCCATGTAAAGAAAGGTGGTGAAGAAGGGAGGCAAGGTGACCAGAGGGGGTGTGGTGGGGTGGGGTATTCCCTTGGGGATCAGCAATTACACAATCATGTATTGTAAAAGATTCAAAAATTACATTAAATTAAAAAAAGAAAGGTGGCGCTAGATGCACACGATGGCACAGACCATATACAAACTACTTCTCAGGGACCATGGTCCTTCCCAGACTGGCCTTGAACCTTCCAGTGACAGCCAACAATTCCCAAGTGCTTACAGGGGCTGAGCATCAATTAAGTGCTTCACACAAAATCTCACTTAATCTTTAAGCACCCTTAATGAGGGCGGATTACTGCTGCTGATGGGGAACAGTTAAGGCAAGTGGGGAATAGTTAAGGAGCTGGCCAAGGATGCTGCTGGTCAAGTGGTAGAGCTGGGATTCGAAATTCAAGCCAATACAATGGGTGCCTGCTTTTTCCTTCCCATGGCTGGTGCTAGGCTGTGCATGTCTCTCGTTCTCGTTAGTTCCAAGAGAACAGACAGGAAAAGACACTTTTTAGAGTAAGAAACTGTCTAGGTGCTTTTGTTTTTTGGCTTTCTTGAGACCCAGCTGTAACTGAATGTTTTGTTCTCAAAGCACCTCTAAGTAAAAGACTCCCGGAGTGGTAACAAGGCTGTGGCGTGATCACTCCGGTTCATGTGTGCTTTGCATGCTCTCTGTCCCAGAGGAGACCAACGTTAGTCCCTAGGATGGGTCTGGTTTGGTGGTGGTGGGTCAGCTGAGAAACAATTCCAAGCAAGAGCCCCGTACAGAGATGGCTTCTGATGACGTAGCTGGTAACTGCTTACACTGCAACGCTCCAGCTCTCTTTAGGTCAGAGAAAGCTGTGGAACTTCAGCTCAGTCTGTTTCTCACATCTGGGAAAAAATGGAGCTCCTGGCTCTAATCCTTTAACCTCATAGCAGCGTTATGAGGCTCAACTCATGAGGCGTACTCTAAGCCACAGAAGTTATTTTCCATGTTCAGGGTCAGCGCTTTCTAGTTTCTTTTCTACAATCGTCTTAGGCTTTCTCCATGCTCTCTCCTCACTTAGCACGCCGATCATCCATCAGTAACTAGGACACCAGGCAGCCTGATCTGGGCTCCTAAGTAACCAACACAAGATAAATAAATAACGCGCCGGAAACTGCGGCACCTCCAGCAGATGCTTCATGGTATTGCAGGTACAGATGGTAATGAAATCCAGGAGTTACTTTTCTGGGGAAAACAATTTGAGCTAAATGTTCATCCTTTGACCTGACAAGGTTCCAGTGACTGGGGATGTGAAATCTAGTAAGCAATAACTACCTCCAGGGGATTACTAACTTTCCTGTTAGTGATGGGGTTTGAGCCACCGATCCCCTCCACGCCCCTAGCAGTCTCTAGCTGAGACCGGTTCCCAGAAGCCTATGAGATTGTAGGATCTAATTGAAGTCAAGCCCTGGGCTCATTTCTTACTGTTAACTGCGGACCATCCCCAAGTTTCTCAGCTGAACTGCAGAGGGGTGAGGGTGGAACCACCTTACAGGGTTCTAGACAATGTCTGCTCACTGCCTGGTCTGTGTAGCTGTTTCTGTGGTTAACTTTTCCTGAGGATAAAGGCACACACAGGCTTGAGTCAGCCAGCAGCCATGAGGACATCTGAATGGGCTGCTGATTGGGCTCCTAGGTTACAAGATGGACAGACTAACGCAAAGGAGTAAAGCGCTGACTGCAGCCTCCATGGATAAGCTTAAGACTGATACCTGCCATCAACCTGCCAAGATGAAGAGCACGGCTCCCATTTTTGAACATTCAACTTGCGCCTGAGTGTGCAGAAATACAATCAAGCAAAGACTTGTGATGGACAAAAATTGTTCCTTGTTTAAATTTAACCCACGTTATAGTTTGGTCAAAAATATCAAAAACACTGAAAACTTAGCTTTGTGGTCTCTCTTTGGCAGTATCTTTGATGGTCAAGGGGAAATCTAACATCCCAAGCCAGCGAGTACCTTGCAAGACCAAGCCTGAAGGCCAGCACTGATCCAGCCTGGGATGCTTTCTCTGGCTGTAACCAGGTGACTGAGGTAGCCACTGCTGTTGCTTCAATGTCTAGAGCATTGTGACCTCAAAGCCAGGACACTCAATCTGCAATCCGGGGGGGGACAGACAGGCCTATCCACACGGGCTGACTCATCTGAAATGACAGGACACCATGAGGTCTGATGATTCAAAATACTCTTCCCCCTCATTAGAGTCATCCTGGGCTTACTCAAGATGGCTGACATTCACACCCATGCGCGATTCAGCACTCAGGTGTGCCACTTGAGCCTGGAGTTAAACTACTTGGTTTACTAGCAACAGGTCAACATAACTTCTTAGACTTCAACAATGCAAAGCAACAGTGCCCCTGAATTTTAAGAGAGTTTGTTATTTCAAATTAAGATCAGAGTTATCATGAGGAAAAATAAAAACTTTATTGGACTGTTACACTTTACAGTCTAGTAAATACAGTTTAGTGTTTATTTTGAATTACATGAGGGTTCAGGAAATGGAACAGCATCATGTTTTTTGAAGCTTAAGACGTTGAAGTCTAAATCTGGCTGTTAAGCAAAGTGAGAGGCCTGCTTTACAGTGGCAAAGGAAGGAGTTAAACCTCCTCTGCCTGCTTCCAGATCCCTTGTAACTTTATCTGTCCACCCTGACATAAACAACCTGTTTAAAAGGTGGTGGTTCCAACAATCCATATCAAGTCCCACTTCCTTATCCCTTCCTGTACCCCGTGAAGCTGTCCCCCGAATGCTTGTTTAATTCTGTAAAGACACCTCAAGTCTAGCCTCAAAAGACAGTTGTACCTTCTCAATATTACCTTGTCTCACAGTAGCCCAAGAGCAGCATTTACTACAAGACTATTAAAACAGGCTAAGCACTTTACAAAGTAACTTTCTCTTTAAACAAGTCTATGTCCCAGGTACTACCCAGTGTTCAAAGAAGAGGCTAGAATGACTATCATTTGCCCAGGGTCATAAGGCACAGACCTAGCAGGCAACCAGTTTTACAGATAGAAAATGGTGTAGCTGGATGCAGGTCCATCTGAGCCCTATGCCTGTGCTCTCTGCCACTCAAGGAGCCACCTTCATTCTTCTGGCACAACTTGTTCCTTTTCTGCTTCCCACTGATCCGAAGGGAGCCACCGTCTACACGGACAATTAAGCAAGTTTTGCGCAGGAATCCACCTCTCCCCATAACTCATCAACTGCCAATTCAGACTCTCCCCATAACTTACCAATTGTCAATCTAATTATTAGAGAGTTCTCAGCTGTCAATTTCTCTCCACCCTCACTTCTACCACTTAAAATCTTGGATGGAATCCATTTTTTACATTCCTAAATCAGTGGCTGCAGACACAATCTGTTCACGCCACTAAATGCTAACTGCTGCCCTCAACCAAAGGTCCAAACCCTTGAGCATGGTTTACGCTGAACTGAGTACTAGTTTCAGTGCGGTTTATGAAGCCCTTCCTGATAGTCCCTAACCATATCTCCCCATTCATTTTACTGAGCACGTTTTCTTAAAATTTGCCTTCAACATAGTGTTTTCCACCTTTCAGCAGGGCCATGTCACATTCCCACTTCTCAGCTAAGCCCTAACATTTCTTGCCTTAGCCATCAATTTTCTAGAAAGATTACCATGGCAACCTCCCCGCCCTCAAACCCCCACATCCCAAGTACCTGCCTGTGGGTTTTCTGCAATCCCTAAATCACAGCACTAATTATATACCGCACTGTCCCACCAGTCAGCTCCTCTTCCTCCTCCTATGAGCTCTGAGTCCAAGAAGGCCGAGCCAGTTTCAGTGCACCCAGGACCTGACAGTGCACAGGATGGACCAGACACTCAGTTAAGACTGCTGGAAGAACAAACTGTCTAGCATATGTCCTACCGTTTCTGAAAGTTGCTTATCTCTATCTACCCAAGTGTCTTACCCAGAAAAGATGGTGTAATTTTTGAATGAGTACAAGACTTCACTCATCAGTCAGACCTTGAGGTTTATTTTTTATGTGAGACTAGGTCTCACTATGTTGCCCAGGGTTGTCTCAAACCTGCAGACTCAAGTGATCCCTAGCCTCAGCCTCCCAGGTAGCTGGGATTACAGGCGTGTGCCACCACGCCCAGCTCAGACCTTTAAAAGAAGACAGACACGTTCAGGTTTAAAAGAAGCAGACACGTTCTGCTACGTGTGTGATAAACCTGACTGCCCATATGACTGAAAAATATAAAATGGCTGTTAACTCATAAAAGCTGTTAAAAGAAAAGGTCTTAAAAGTTTATCTTTCTATTTTAATCAATAGTGCAAATATAAGTTCACATGCATTTTACATTTTACATACTCACAGCGAGACAATTGCACAGACTAAAGTTGCACTGTTTTCCCCAGTGATCTTGTGAGTCTTCATTTTAACCAAACCTACAAAACATTTACTAAAATTAACATTTCTGGTTAAAGCACAGACTTCGATCCAACAGCATGAATGCTGTATTAAAAAAGTGAGAAAACTCAAGATGTAGGTACAGTAGCCATATCATCAACCCACCTTGTCAAGAAGGACTCCCTCACCCAGACTCCTTCCCTAAAGGCCTATGATGCTATACCTCGCAATAGACTAAACAGAGTGCTTACATTACATAAGACTTCCACAGAGGAAAACTGCCAAAGCAAAGCTTTCTTTTTTTAAAGGATATTGCAATATAAATATATTAACAATGGTCTCATAAATCCAACAATTTTCTATCTTATATTTTAAAATCAAAGTTGTCGGAACCTACAAGTCTTAATAAAGAGCTCTCTTCAGCACAGCTGTAGTTTAGTTTAAAACACAAAAATGTTCCCTTTGTTATATCCTTTCAACATAATAAACATATAAATGAAAAGTTCAGATTCTGTACCAAACATTATTCAATCTTTTCCTCTTATACAAATTTGAATATAGTCAAATTTGCAAAGCATTCACTTAATATTTTAGTTGAAGCAAAAGTAAAAGGAATATGGGCTTTCAGCAAAGAAAACATTTATGAATTTTAGAGGCGTCCTTGGCATTGAAGAGGTTCAGCTGAAGTCTCGATTGGTGAGGACCAGCGGAGCCACAAGAGTCCAGACATAGAGGAGGAGGCAAATCCAGCTGGAGCTGATCTTGACCCACACTGCCGGCCACTTGCTGGTCATGCTCTGGAACTGTACATCAGGGCTGAGAGAACAGGAGTCAGTCAGAGTCTGCATCAGCATCTGAGAGCACCCCAGTCAAAGTCCAGAATTTCTCTAGTCATACTGGCTGACAGTACAACTACTCCCTAGCAAGGTTCCAGAAGAACTTAAAGTTAGTTTTAGTTTTCACAAGCAAGGGACTTAGCCTTTCAAATGGTTTTTAGTATTTTGCAAACATAAAATCTACTTCTCAGGCAAAGTTCTTTAGGAACATCTGGCTGTTCTACATATTGGTAAAAGTCCTAAGTGAAATGGCCTGAAACTTTCGTTCTTTACCACATCATCACTTTGGACACAATACTTTATAGATAGTCATCTCCATATACAGAAAAATGAGTGAACAAACACAAGTCAGATGGTACTAATTATGTTATAATCAATGCCTATTATGATTTCCTCTCTCAAGTAACTTGTATCTGAAAGACTTCCCATGATATGCACCGAAGAATTCCAAGATTAAATCCAAGAAAAGAAAAAGTCAAAAGTACTTCAGAAAGCAGTCAGCAATGGATGTGACTTCATTACTGGGTTAAGAAAAGGGGCTATTCTGAGACATTAAACAGTGATTCTGCACAGTCAAAGGGGACTAAGTGGTCTTCCATCTGTCTGACTGCGTCTCCTACCTGTACCAGTTGGTCAGGGTCATCATGATGTACAAGGAAGCCAAACAGAGCATGAAGTGAAATAAGGCGTAGCTGTACTGTACTGCCTCTTTCTCATTGTCCACAGCCCGCCGAGGCTGTCCATCTTCCTCATCACCAGCACCATTGGTAGTTGTATCATTGAGGATGACGCTTTCACTTCCTGACAGGGTTAGCTTATTCACTTGGCTATTACTGGAAGTGCGGATGCTGGAATTAAAAAAAAAAAAAAAGAAAATTAGAAAGGAGCCATGAAAATGAATAGCTGCTATGGACCTACAGACAAGAAGATTACTTCTGAACTGCTTCACAGCTTTGGGGACTGAAGACCTCCTGCAGATCCCTGCTCAGAGTTTCTGAATCATCTCCTGTCATCACAAGACAGACAGTACTCTCATCAGTTACCACTTGATGCTTTAACTACGCAGCAGTTTCCCCAAACACACTAAGCTGTCAAGGTCTGATTCCAAGACTTCACAACTGCCTCTTGTATGCCTGGGATGTACCACCCACCGATCTTCTCTCAGCTAACGTACTCATCCTTCAACTGTCTATGTGTCATGTCCCCTGACATGACACTATCAGTAAATTAGAGCTGCTTATAATTCCCTGTCATTGTACTAATTACTTTCATCTTTTTGTCTATTCAAAGAACTCCTTAAGAACAAGAATCTTAGTTATGTAGGCACTTCCAGTACGCAACAGGGACAATAACCACACAATCATCTCAATAGATAAAGAAAAAGTCTTTGACAAAATCTAGTGTTTTCTCATGATAAAACACCTGAACTAGAAAGAGAACTTCTACAGAGACAGCATCCATGACTAACCTTCTTCAGTTCACATCATACCTAATCGTGAGAGACAGAAAGCTTCCCCACTAAGATCATAAAGAAGGTTAATATTCCTCACTCACCAGTTCTGTTTTCAACACTGTATTGGAGGTTCAAGCAAGAGTAATTAGGCAAGAAAAAGAGAAAAGGTGTCTGGACTTTTAAAAAGTAAACTGATTTCAATCTGTAGATAACTTGAGCTTGTATATAGAAAATCTTGAGAGCATATGTGTGCACATACGTACACAATTAAAATCAATCAACAATCTTCCAGGATATAAGATACAAAAATTATTTCTATTCTAGACACTAGAAAAGAAAAACTAAATGTTAAATTAAGGAAACAATCTCATTTATAATACCATCAAAAAATAATTGAAATTTAACAGATGCAGCTTAAGACTAATATACACTGATAACCAGAAATGACTAAAAGAAATTAGACCTAAATGAGATATATACCATATTCACAGACTAGAGCTGAGAAAACTCTCTCCAACTTGATTTACAAATTCAAAGCATTATCAAAATCCCAATTACCTTGTTTGGGCAGAAACTGATTTTAAGCTGAACCTAAAATTCGCATGGAAGTAAAAGGGATTCAGAAGAACCAAAACAATCTTGTACTAGGAGGAATCTAGAAGACTCATACTTCATACTTTCAAAACTAACTACAAAGCTACAGTAATCAGAACAACACAGTACTGGCATGTTGGGGAGACACAGAGATCAAAACATAAAAGAACCCCAGGGGGTGGGGGGAGGGAGAAATTACATTTATGATCAACAGATTTTTGACAAGGGTGTCGGGACAATTAAATGGTGGAAGAATAGTCTTTTCTAGAAATGGTGCTGAGAAAACTGGATAGCCATATACAAAAGAATGAAGTTGGACCCTCTTACTTCAAATCACATGAAAGACAATTGAATGGAAAAAAGCAAAAGCTTTAAATGTACATTTCTCCAAGAAAGATACACAAATGGCCAATAAACACGTGAAAAAAAGAGTCATCATAATCAGTGAGTAGGGAAATGCAGCTCAAAACCACAACAAAATTCCTCTTTACATCTTCTAGATAGGTTATAATCAAGAAGACAATCTAATTGTAATGATCTGAATGTGGTGAAACTGCAACCCTCACACATTTGCTGGTGAGACTGGAAGGTAATGTAGGCACTTTGGGAACACTCTGGTACTTTCTTGAAAAGATAAACACAGAGGTACTATTTTATAATCTAACAACGCCACTCCCAGGTATACGTACCCAAGGGATCAGAATACATTCATATATAAAAAATATCTTGTGTACATAAACATTCACAGAGCTTTACTCATGATAGCCTCATAGTAAAAACCCAAATGTCCATCAACTGATAAATGAACAAATAAAATGTGGTATCTATGCACATATTCTTTCAGTAACAAAAAGGAATGAAGTTCTGACTAAGGCTACAACCTGGATGAACCTTGAAAACATATTAAGTGAAAGAAGTCAGTCACCAGAAACCAAATATTATATGGTTCCATGTAAATGGTATGTCTGAACAAAGAATCTATAGAGACAAAAAGAAGGTGAGTGGGGTGAAGGGGTTAAAGAGAATAGACTAATGAATTTAGGGGTTCTTTTTAGGGAAATGAAATGTAAAAATGATTGTGGTGACAGCTGTACAACTTTGTGAATATACTAAAAACCGACTGACATGTATACTGTTAAAAGGATCAATTTTATGGTTTGTAAATTGTACCACACCAAAAAAAAGGGGGGGTCAACAGCAAAACAAAATAGTCATAGACAGTATAAAATAAAATGAGTATGTGTTTCAATAAAACTTTATTTGAAAAATAGGGAACCAGTTCAAGAGCTATTATTTGCCAATTCTCACATTAAGTAATCATCAAAAAGAGAAACACATGACATTATGGAAAGATATCCAAATTACATGACAAATCTAGGAGAGTATGTGTACTTATATATGTTCTAAATTTATTAAAATTATATATTAAATATATACTATGCATGATTATATCTAAAATTACATCTATCTATAAACTGACAAGACAATAAGTAAAAGCAAATGAAAAAGTAGGAAACAATAGGTACCAAATGTAAATTTAAATGTAAATTTAAATGTAAATGTAAATTTACTGAAGTAAATTTGAAGAGAGGATACTTTTACATCTTAAAAACCTGGATTAACTAGAAATTTTAACTATATAATTCTGTAGTTAAATATAATTTACAGTAAGTAGGAAATAAAAACTCTCTGTTAACCCAATTTTCAGTCACTATTCTAGCTAATCAGGGGTCAACGAGGATTTTATCTTCCTAAAGAAAGAAGTCAGCCAGGCACGGTGGCACGTGCCTGTGACAGCCTATGGAGCGCGGCTGAGACTGGCGATTTCGTTTGAGTCCTGCCCAGGGCAACATAGTGAGACCTAGTTCCAAAAAAGTAGCTGGGCATGGTGGCATGTGCCTGTAATCCCAGCTACCTAGGAAGCTGAAGCTGAGGACTACTTGAGTCCGTGGTACCCTGGGCAACATGAGCCTACGGTTCCACAGACAAAAAATAGTGAGACCTAGTCTCAAAAAGAAAAAAAAGGGGGGAAAAAGAAGCTATCTTTTTGTTAGGGTGGAAGGAATTATTTGATGAGATGATTTACTGAACTTGAAGAAATGCACATGGCTAAGTTGGCAAGTGAAAAAGTTACACTAAAGAGAATTGAGTTGTTTTTAATTCCTCATACTCCTTTCTGAGAGCAAAATAGCTTCTTCACTCTATTATTAACCTTCATGAAAATCTTATCCTAGTACTTTTTAAACTTACCTAGAATACAAAAGACAGATAACAAAGACTATAAGTCCAGCAAGATTCTCTCTATCCAGGGAAGGCCCGTTCTTTGATGGTGGAATAATGGTAGGGACAACAGCAGTGGTATTTCCAGGTACCAAGGTTGGTGCAGTTATTTGTGCAATGATGGCCAGCAGGCCAGGGTTGCAGGAACGATCTGAAAATAGCAAATGTTTTATTATCTTGTTATAACTCATACCAAGGAAAGATTTGACAACATGATTACACATTACTTATGATGGTGTGAAACATGGGAATTCTGTACTTAAAAATAACTTAAACTTGGCAGTCGGTAACATATTTATGCTGTAAGTAAGTATAATGACTAAGGGTTAGAAAAAAAGAATAACAAAGACTTGTCAAATTTCATAAATATCAATCCTGAGTTTACTGGATTTGAAGTTCAACTAGTAAATCTCTGGTTCCATAGACCATGGCTTTAAGCAAAAGAAGTTTTAACCCTTTACATAGGTATAAAAATTACAACAGCTGAGTCACCAGATGAGTCTGCATTGTTTTTCTTTAAAAGGAGTCCATAGAATGCCCTATTGAGACACAATTCTTTAACTACAAAAGGAGATTTCCTATAGCTATTTTCTGTATAGCCTATTAGAACAAAGTAAATTAAAATATAAATGGTCAAAATAAGAAGATTCTGTTCAGTTCTTAACTAGTTTGAATCAGTCCAGGGAAAAGTCTAGACCATCTAAAGGATTTTATAAATAGTTATGGGGACCAGAACTTGAAAGTTAAAACAGCTGCAAACATACAGTGAACAATGAAGTGATATTTTATTTGACATTTGCTCTAGCTCTCATATTTGCACCCACCAAAGGAGTAAGTTCCTACTTTCTTTTCACCAAGTGACTGTGATACTGACAGTCCCTTACCAGGTACATTGGACATGGCTGACCACGTGAGGTACATGGTGTAGAGGGTGATGATAGAGGACTGCAGGAGGCCAGAACGGGGCTGGTGTTCCTATTAAACAAGAAGGAAAACAATGGCACGGAAATCACAAGGGCTGAGTTTCTGAAGTTCAGTGTACATCCCTGCTACTAAGAGCTGCTATTAAGTGAGAACTGTCTATTCCACTTTGACAGCTTTCAGTTTGAATCAGCTTGCAAGAGACCCACCCAAGAAAAGAAAAAATACGTACTGCTGGTTCTCAAGGCATTTCATTAATTGTGGATGTTCCTACATATCACACAAAGGCTTTGATTTCCTAATTCTTTGATATAAGGGGGTCTAAGCTCAGCTTTGTCACCATGAAAACATTTTATAAGAACTATACATTCTCATTTAGTTTTTCAAATAGGGAAAATGTTCATTTAGTTATGGTATAGGCACATTTTAAAGTTTTCATGAAAACTTTAAAATGAAATTTTTTTAAGAGACAAACTTGGACATAAATTCATATGAAAGATCGCCTAAGTTTCAAACTTGATATTAATTAAAAATTTTCACAAAGCAGAAAACTATACCTGAATTTTTGGGAGGATTGATATAACAGAAACTGCAATGCAAAGGATCAGATTAATGCTGATGAAGAACTTGTTTTCTGTGCAGCCATCTGATTTGGTGAAAAATGTGTAGAGCAGCACAACAGAGATGATCGACAAGATGTAAAAGAAGCTTGTGACAGACAGTAAAACTAGAAAAAAGGAAACCAATATCAATTGTCCACAATTATAACGAACATCTACGTCATATAATATTATTTCCAAGTACTATATCACTTCAGAGGTATTATTTCACTTTTATAGAGGTCTAAAAAAATCACAGTAAAGTTACAAAAGTCCTAAGATAAAAGTTTCAGACTGTACTACAGTCAGGTAAATATTAAATCCTAAAATTCATGAAGCAAACGAATTCACTTCCTAGCTTACCAAACTTGCCATGATATGGAAAACCAGACAACTGACCATCTTAGTGAGAGTAGATTCTTTAACTACATGCGAAATAATGTGCATTATATGCGCCTCTTAGGATACAAAAGATTCCTGGGCCTTCAATATGGCTCAGTTCACAGCAAGATAAATGGCAGGGATGCTGTTAGTAAAAAACAAAACAAACTGGAATCTTTTAAATGAAAGTTTTCCTTTTCAGCTGCTGGCAAAATAAATACCCATTTCCTATCACAAACAATAAGACCACATGATTTCAGGAAAGTATCTCATTTGCTATTTTCAAATATCTAAAGTAATACTCCTTTCTATTCACAAGAACAATCAACAATTAGTTGTGTAACTGAAAATTTAGAAAATATGAAATAGAGCACACAATATACTCAACCAATTGTACACTGTTGAGATCAATTAACCTGTGTTTAATTCAAAGCACTGGCTTGAGAAAATCAGTTTCTATTTATCTCAATCTCCATAGATTCTGCATGTTTAAAATTAAAATAACATCTACTATGTTACTATGCAACTCTTAATGTTTTTTGCATTTAAATATACATGATTTCTATACTTTTAGTACTCCAAATCATAGAAGACAGAAGTAAAACAGTAAAAAATTAAAACAAATTTTTATTAGAGGGAAATAAAGAAACTTCAATGTTCCTAAGTCATAATAATAAATGATAACTGGTCATTACAAACAATTTAAGTGACCAAAAATAGGACAGTGATTAACTACATTATGGTCTCCTTGTTACAGAATCCCATGAAACTGTGCAGAATGGAGTATCATGCAACTGTACAATAAGATATACCTATATACAGTAGTATGGAAGGATATCATCATACAGTAAATGAAAAGAAGTCATAGAATACATAATACAAATCAATTTATCTTTAAATATAAAAAATGTGGATGGGTATGGAGGTGCATGCCATGTAAGTGGCAGTCTAGGAAGCCGCGGCCAGGGATCACGGTTGGAGTCCTGCCGGGGGCACGTAGGGAGACCTAGTTCCAAAAAAATATAGCTGGGCCTGGTGGCGCATTCCTGTAATCCCAGCTACCTGGGAAGCTGAGGCTGAGGATTGCTTGAGTCTGTGGTACCCTGGGCAATGTGAGCCTGCAGTTCCACAGGCAAAAATAGCGAGACCTAGTTTCAAATAAATAAATAAATATAAAAAATGTGTATGTGCATAAATACATTAAGGTCCAACAATAATGGTGGTTACATCAGAACAGGAATGCAGGTTGCAGGAGAGTAGAGATCTGCATGTTTTATTCTTTATAAAATTGTATCTCTAGTGTTTGTGGTAAACATATCATTTTTAACTTTTTAAATAATTTACAAAGTTTACATTAAGATTAAAAAAAAGTCTGGACAACTTGAAATGCTTTAAAATATTCATACCCTAATAAGTAGAATAATATTCTAAGGAAATAATCAGAAATGTGCTCAAAGATAAATTATTTGGTTTAGTCAAACACACAGACAGGCTATTTCTAAGTTTAAAAAAAAATCAAACTACAAACTATTTGTATAATACACTTAAAAAAGACACAAACATACTACACATTTTTCAGTAATTTTTTTCAATATACAAAAAATACATATATACATATATGTAAGACTGGAAGAATATAAATTAACATGTTAACAGTGAGTAATAATTACTGTAGAGTTCGATGATGGGGGGAATGTGCTTGTAATTTCTGGTTTTTCCAGTTCTTGACACAGAGCATCTATTATTTTTGTAATGGGGGTAACAGGGACAAGGGATCTCATCAATTACTATGTTTAAAATGAGGTGTGCTTGGGTCATTGTCTCTAGTAAGTACAGGGCTCCAAAGTCCCTCTCCATTATTAACGATAAATTCTACTCCCAACCTGGTAATGGTAAGTGCCCTTTCCCATAGGAAAGCTTTTACAAGAGGTTTGAAGTCACATCTAAATAAAGCAGAGGGAATTTTTCTTCCCTATCTGCCTGAGGTATGTGAGCAGGTGTCCTGTTAGTAGAACCCATAAAAGTTTCCTGTCCAGAGAAACAAGGTAATCAAACCCAGAAGCATATCTACAAATACAACTCTTCTCCTTTATTTGAAAATACATAGTTACATTACAAATCTAAAATTAAATAAATTGGGAAAATCCAGTGATATATATTAACCATGTCTGTTCCTTTTAGTAACACATATACTTCAGGATTAACTCAACTGAGAAATCACAGTCTTAAAAATCAGCTCTTATATGAACACTTACACATTTAGAGCAATGGAAATTTTACTGTATAACCTGTCTAACAGAGTAGTAAGGCTCTCAGAAGCAAGTCAAGATACCTACCAGCATACCAGCACCTTGGGTTTCCTTCCTCCATTCGATTCACCCATGATTCATTCAAAGAGTGAGCAAAGTCTACCAACAGCACCAGCTGAATGAAGATGAAGGCGGCGGCCCCTACCATACCAATAAAAAACCAGGCTACAAATGAAAAGAACAGAATTATTCGTTACCAAAGGAGTAACATTTCAGAAAGCTACTGTCCAACAGTCTAGAAAGATTTTAATTCAAGCAAGAGAGAGATGCCTATCTCCAGCAGCATAGCAAGATTATTCCAATTCTAAACTTAAACTCTTGAGACATTCTGTTGCTTTTGAGGCCTTTTAAAACTTTTCTAGCTCATGCCAAGGGGAGTCTAGAATGCATTCCTAATGGTACATAACCTTTTCTCTTATAGGGGGTGAAAAATCACACTGGAAATCCACAGACATCACTAATGGCATGTTAATAGGTCAACATAAGAAGTGTGGAATACAAGAGTTACAAGTTTTCATAAGATAAGCTTTCCAACCAGCATTGCAAAATGAGATGGTGTACTATTAAAATACTGGTATACTATTTAATATAAAACAATCACAGATGGTACCACTTCATTTAGTTGCTATTTGTACAGTACCAGTAATGAAAATGTAGCTTTAACTCATTTGTAAGGTTTATATATTTTTTAATTAACCCCGCCCCCCCCAATAGTAAACCATACCTGTGGTAAAATGGCCCCCAGGGATATAGAAAGATCCAACCATGATACCAATAAGGGCAGCAATTTTGAAGAACCAAAATCTATTGAAATACAAAAGCACATTTATGAAAAGTTAATTTTTGTCCTTACACTGAGAAAAATGATTTCTGAAATGCAAAAACAAAATGTTAGTAGTGTTTCCAATGTGACTGTCTGGGAGTACTCATTTGATGTGAAACTACTCTATTTAATATTTCATACAATTAAGGACAATCATTAGTACAGACAACAGATTATTCATTCATAATAAGAGAAAAACTTAACTTTAGAGTTTTCTTTTTAGTGTTAAAGAGGATTTTTTTCTAAAATTGTAAAATTTAAAGTTCTAAACCAACAATATTAGTTAAATAGAGAGCAATTAACTACTAGTTGGGGAGGAGGGGATAACTCCTTGCCTTATAAAGAGTTTACAAAAGACAAATATGGTTTTTAATTCATTATCTCTAAAGACTGCATGTGTGGCAGAGTAGAAAGAATCAGGCTTATTCTCAACAGGTGTCAGTTTCAACCTTATCTCCAACTCTCACTGGCTCAGAGATCTCAGACAATTTATTACACACTCTATGAAATTCAGTTACTGCATTTGTAAAAAGGGGTTTACAACACATATAAAGTTAATAAAAGTTCCTCTAATCTTCCAATGTGAGTCAGAAATAAAGGTATTAGAGGTACTGGGGGTCAGGAGTAGGAAAACAAGAGACTCCTTCCATCTCTTTAACTACAGGGCTTCAATGAAAATGACACTGAACCAACCTTACTGGTCTGGCTGGTCAGAAGTACATTTGGGTCATAGATTTGACAACTGATTGTTTTCATCAGAATGGCAACAGTAACTGCTGAACCGGAGGAGCCACACTAGAACAAGGTAATAAGAAGTAAGGCAATAAGAACATACCCATTGTGTATTGCTGCTCTGGGATCTTTACTCGATTTTACTTTGAGCATGAGCAGAGAGAAGGCAAAGAAGTAGATGGCCAAGGCAAAGTAGATCCGATATACAGCTTTATAACCAACCAGCACATCGCAATCTTTGTCCACTTTTATATCCGTCGCCTTGATTTTAAATCCCCCTTCACAGAATCCAGGAATCTGGAAAAGCAATTTGAATGCTATGTGAATATCCACATTTAAACAGATTCTATTCCAACACAGGAATGCCTGGATTTATAATATTGACTACTTCAATAACTGGAAGACTGGCCTGTGGGATTTTTCTCTACTTTCCAATTCACTTACAATCTTTTTTTTAAGCAGAATAAATAACTTGCACTTTAAAGACACAGGTGAAGTGTTCTCCTTGGTCTTTTCTGTTAATGCTTATTTTTTTCCCCATTTTCCCTGTGAATTTTCTTGCTACAACTCATACCCTCTAGAGACAGAGTGTTAGTCTAATTTAAATGCTTACATCTTAAATATGCAAGAGAAGGATTTAGGAATACTCTTTTGATAGATGATACACACATTTCTCTGGTATTAGCTGCTAGACTAGAATCTGAAGATACTCATTCTGACTGTATTTCTGAAGAGGACTAATACCTTCATAGTCTGTGTACTGACTATACCCAGAAGTAATTTAAAATCCAATAATTACCATTCTTGATATAGTACCATAACAATAAAGAAATAGAAAAGATCAGGTACAACCAAAATATTGAGAAATAAAAATAGCCAGTACATTAAAAGTAGTGTTTCTTCTACTTACTTTCTCCAGTTGAGTTTCTACCCCATCGACTTGCATGATAAAGGATACAGCAGTGCCCAGGAAAAGAATGAATGCATAGATGAGGCGAGTCAGAGTGGAATTTTTACAGCTGGGACAGCAACTACACAGCAAACACGAAGCACCGCTGCAAAGGCATGGGACCTGTAACAAGCACACAGGGCCGTGTGAGACCTTCCAGGTTGTGTCATGATACAGGTGTTCCAGGTTGTGTCATGATACAGGTGTTGCAGAATAGAAGACAAGGTAAACTAGACTTAGACAATTTTTCTTCGTGACTTTAAAAAATCTTCACTTTTTTTATTTTCTTACATTATTGTTGATTTTTGTACAATATTTAAGTTCTCCCTCATGTGTCTAATTCTCCCAGCACCGTGGCATCCATACCATCACCATAGTCCCTTGTTCTTTACACCCTGTTCAGAGATATACAAACACATTCCCTCTGTACGCTTCAGATCTATGGTTTATCTACAAGTTTTGTCTTTTCCTTGATCCTTTGGTTTGTCCATATTCCCCCATAAGTTGAGATCATCCAGTATTTTCCTTTTTTCTTCTGACTTATTTTGCTTGTCATAATCCCTTCCAAGTCCAACCAGAGACTTTGAAGATCTTAACTGAGAGAAGTCACATTGGGAAAAAGGTTATAAGCATGAACTCTGAAGTCAGTATTATTTCTGCCACTTTACTTCAGCAAATTATATGATTTCATTTACATGAATTATCCTGGTATATCCCAGAGAGCGAGTACCTACTGGAGGCTTTCAGAGGTTGGAAGAAACAGGCAGTGGGACTGACTGCTCAAGGGCATCAGGTTTCCCTTTAGAGAATATGATGAAAATGTTATGAAATGAGACTGACTAGATGACAGCATGATAATGTGACTGCACTAGTGCCACTGAATCGCACACTTTACAATGACTAATTTTAACTTATGTGACTGTTACTTAAAAAAAATTTTAAGGGGCCAGGCATGGTGGCTCATGCCTGTAAGCTTCAGCCTATGAAGCGGCTGGGGCTAGAGATTGCGGTTCAAGTTCTGCCTGGGGCCCGTAGTGAGACCTAGTTCCAAAAAAATAGCTGGGCATGGTGGCGCACGCCTGTCATCCCAGCTAACTGGGAAGCTGAGGCTGGGGATTGTTTGAGTTTGTGGTACCCCGGGCAACAAGAGCCCGCAGTTCCACGGGCAAAAACAGCGAGACCTAGTCTCAAAAAAAATTTTTTTTTAAAAAGAGTAACCTAGATTTCTGGTCAGCTAAAATTTCCTAATAAATATTCTAGAGGAAACAGGATATAATTTGAATCATTCTATAGAAACCGTTTTTACAGAAGACAAATTAATTCAGAATTATTAGCAGAAGAAGCAGATATAAACAATGAGGGATTCTAGTCTTATAGTATGGTCCCACTTGTAATTTTCACTTTTGATAAATGGTCATCTTGTTTGGATTTTAAATCCAAATCAAACTATGGTTCTGATTTGGAGCAAGCTGCTAAACTTCTAAGTCCAGACTCCTCATCAGTAAAAATGGGCAAAACACTGCCTACCAAAGCAGAATTATTGTATGAAGAACCAAGAGAGAGTCAGGAATATAAAGTACCTGGCATAATGCCTGATATAGCAGAGGGCTCAGTATATCATAGCAGCCATTAAAATTTTAATAGCACCAGGTATGGGAAACTGACCACATAGCCTCAGCCTCCAATTTTTAACTGCAATTTGGCCTAAAGATCATAACGAAAGTATGCATTTGGTCAAAGATAGAATTATAGACATGTCATAGTCAAAAATAACATTCACTGCTTCAGGTTTACTTTACCTGCACTCTTTATACTAACTTCCTTTTAATTTTTCCTGCCCAATGAAATAATCTCATAATTGTCTGGCATGGATTAATTTTATTCTTCTCCCCAAATTCATAAAGTCATACTCTGGAATCCTAACTTTCAGCAACTCAGAACAAGACCTAATTTAGATATACAGTCATTTAGTTGAAAATTAGGTTAGTGCCATATAAAGGAAACACTGGACACAAAGGAAACAAAGACACACAACACAGAGAGAACACCATGTGAAGATGAAGTTAGAGAAACACATGTCAAGAACACTAAATACTGCTGGCAGACTAAAGACTGCTGACAGGAGTTAGGGAAGGGACAGGGAACTCACCCTTGCCATCCCTGAAATGAACCAACCCTGCTGACACTTGAATCTCATACTTCTAGTTGCCAGATTAGACAGAAAATTTCTTTTGAGCCACCCAGTTGTTATTCAGCCCTGACAAGCTACATCTATTTACTTTTAACTGTCACAAGCAATAAGTACCTCAAGGGGGACCACCTAAAGTTATACCTCGCGCATCTTCACACAGATACTTGACTCGATAGGTGAAACAAACCTATCCTGATATGATTTCCCACTCTCAGCAAATGTCTACTCTATTTATCCTATTATTCAGGCATCCTTGATGCCTTCTTTCTCCAAAACCCTCGTCCAACATGTCAGCACTTGAACCCTAGCCTCAAAACATTTCCAGAATCTGATCACTTTCAAAACATCCTAGTCATCTCCTTGTCCAAGTCACTACAATCATCTCACCTAGGTCACCTCACCAGCCCTTCTACTACAGTAGCAACCTATTAAAAACTTGGATTATACAGTATAAAGATTATAAAGATGAAGAAATTTGAGATTCAAAAGATGCAGGAAAAAAGCCTTCTTGGAATTTTCCTTACTTGATTAAATGCAGCACCTTCTGTGATATTATGTACCATAAATTCTCCCCAGATGAAGTTATGGTGATTAAGATGGCAAAAAGGCATCTGTAACTATATAAAGCATTATCTCCCGTTCTTAAAACCCATTCATCATTCCTAAAGAAACTCATTTGTTCTTCCCATAGACATCTCCCCTCATGTTCCCATATTCAACAAATAACCTCACTTCACTAGGCAACCTGAGTATCTGTGTGCAGCACATCACATATACATAAATTCTCTTTCCTCTTGCTTAGGCGCCTTTTATGGTGCTAATTCACTAGCCCCCAACCAGTAACCCCAGAGAGGGTAAAAGAAATTTTTTTCTTCTCCTACTTTACTTTTCTATCATCTATTCTCTACACAGCAACCTTGTTAAAACAGAAGTCAGATCACAACATTCCCTTTTTCTGTAATGGCTCCAGATCACTCAGAATAAAAGCCTGGAGTAAATTAATCTACAAGAACACACCACTTACCTACACTGTTTGGCTTTCTGCTACTTTTTTGACTTCAGTTACTACTTTTTCTCTGTTCCCTCATTCTACGCCTAACTCCTTGCTGTTGCCCGTTAATACCAGGTATTAATAAAATATAAAAGCAATAGAGACATACAAATGCTTTATGTCATCAACTCAAATCAATTTTACAGCAAAGCCAAATGTTTTAGGTTATTAGGATGAGAAATGTTACCAGTTCACTCCAAAACTAACAACATTAACTATATTTTTTTCTATGTCTTTTTTTGTCCCAGAAGTGGATTTAAAAACACCTGACCAGGATTTTTTTTTACTGTGAAAAGAAAAACTATACAGTAGATGGTAGTGATAAAAATTATTTCGTGACACTTGTGTCTAAATAGGTATATTAAATTTATTATGCGAAATTTCTTTGGGTAAAAGCAAAAAAAAAAAAAATGGAAAGCTATTCTCAAGGAAACTATAAATAACCAAAAGCTTTCTTCATTTAAAGATCAACAATCAAAAAAGGATGGGAAAATGCACTTTGTTCTCAGGAAATGGTAGTACAAGGAACTGAAACTGAGTTCTTATGCAAGCAAACTGGCTGGGGAATTATGAAATCAAGAAAGATTTCAAGGACTCATACTTGTCCAGAGCAGCTATAATTCGAAAACTCAACATAGTCTTTTTTCACAGACCCTAAAATGTCTACTTTAAAAGATACTGTCTACAATCTAAAGAGACTCAACCCGTTTATTTATTTTATCCTCACAAGCGCACTCAAGGGGAAGGAATGCTGGGGTGCGCTTACGGAAAGTCAGAGACACAAAGACTTGTACAAGGTCCCAAAATGTCAGGCCACCTTGCAATTTTGACTAATCCACAAGCCCTTCGTTCCCTTGAATCACAGGTGCCCACAGGCCTCGACTGAGGTTCCAGAGTACGTAAGCTTCCAGGTACATACTCTGGAGCTCTGGCAAACTCCATGCTATGGGATACACATATTATTCAAGCCCCCCCGCAAAAACAAAAACAAATGACGCCACCCTGAGAAGGTGCTTCGAGGAGAAACAGAGCCCCCGGCCCCCGCAACTTCCATTCCGCTCTCAGGCCAGCTGGGTGGGGAAGGGGGACCCCGGGGCGGATACCTCGCGGGGGCGGGGCAATGGAAACTGTAAACAATGGCTGTCGGGCCTCCTACTTCCGACGACCGACCAGGAAGGCGAGCCGCCGGATCCCGACGCCGGGCCCCGAGGCTTCTGGTCTCGGCCACTACTCTGCAGCTCGGGGTGGTCCTCCACACCGCGGGCCTGCGCCCAAGGCCCGTTCTGGTCAGGGCTTGGGGGCTCCTGCTGGCTTTCTCCCAAACCGCCTGTTCGGAGGACACACCAGACCCCGAACTCACCCAGCTGGCGAGGGAGAAGACGCCCAGCACAGCCCCCATGGTGACAAGGGTGAAAGAGGCGGCTGGTCTGGAGGCTGCGGGCGCGGTGATAACTGGCGGTTGAAGCGTCTCCTCAGAAACGCCAGGGTTTCTCAGGCCGGAAACGCGCCGTGTGCGTCGTCGCGAGGCCCCGCCCACCGCCTGGCGCCGCAGCCCACAGGTCGCCTGTCATTGGTTAAGGGAGGAGGCGGCGCTTCGCCCGCCCAGGGTGGGAACAAACCTACCCCAGGCCAAGGAGAGGGCGGAGCTAGGATACTCGGGTTCGAGAGGGAGGCGGGGCTAAATTCAGGGCGGCAGAGAAAGTGGGGCCAAGCCAGTCCAGAGCTGCTGGAGCTGTAAGGTTTTACTCCTTTTCTCTCACTTGTATTCACTTGAATCCATTATGTGTATTATGTAGGGTACAGAAGAGTCCATTATCTAGGGTACAGAGGTGCAGAAGGATTTATGGCCTAGTTAAAAAGAGCCTGACAGTGAGCATAAGTGCACCGTGGCAGATTGTGATGAGTTAATTCCATAAAGTAGCATGAGGGAATATTTCAGTAAATGTTTATGAGTATCGAGTCCTGTTTATGTTCCATGAGGAATGTGAGGTCAACTGGCAGTTGAGGTCTTTCATTTTCTCACTGGCATGTATCCGTCCTGTCCTCCAAAGGTGGGGTCCTGATCATCTAACAATGGTTCTGAGTGGATAAGTGTATCTCCTCTTAGGAGGGGATCACCTTTGAGGTCATCTAACTTCCCACCTCATGTAAGAGCCCACATCTTGACCACATCTCTTGTAGGCTGGGGGTGCTACGAGCCAAGGCAGCCCTAGTCGCATATGCATGCTGTAGTGCAACCATCCTGTTCATGATTCCAGTTATCCCAAATCTGGGTAGATTCTTTATTCTAGCAGATGGGCAGTGAAAGTCCCTGAGCCCTAGGTGGATTTAACAGGTTTTAATGTTCTCAGGGAACCAGGCACACCGGCACACCAGGCAGCGAGGCTGGGCCAACTGTATGGCAAGCAGGCAGGGGAGCCTCCCGCCACCCACCCCAACCCCGAAGGAATCTTTGTGCTCTTTCTCTGAGTTCTCTCTCTAGCATGCTCTTGTTACCTCATTCCCACACACCGCCTCCACCTCCGCCAACTCCTTTTCATGCTTTCCTCAAGATCTCCCAGGATGACATGATCCCTTTATCCTCCTAGGTCCAGGTATGCCTACTCACACATGCGCACACCTATTAGACCCAGGCATTACAATTATGGGGAGGGAGGGCATAATACCACAGGTGCTAGATATAGAGGCCAATGGCAGAAAAACCCTGACCAATTCATTTATCCTCCACACAGGGACTGTCAAACTAAGTTGCTTTTTTCCCTCTCAGTTTCGATGATTGGGCCAGCTAGATATAGAGGGTTTGGGTTTTTTTTTTATTATTTTTTTAATTTTCATACAACTTTGGACATATTTGTATGGTTATCGTTCCCTTAGGTATGGCCCTCCCTTCCATATTGTACCTCTAGCCTCCCACTCTACACTCCTTTTCCCCCTTACCTCCTCTGGTCACTCCACTCCAATGCCTTGCACTGCAAGTCACTGGTCCATGCTTGGACCCATATAGAGGTTTTTATAACATTCTGACAAAGGGTTAAAAAAATTACATTTATAGAGAAATGATAAGACTAAAGAAAGGAGTCTAGGCTTTTGGGGGGGGAGTGGCAGACTGTCAGAAGATAAGTATGTGGGAGAAACTAATGGAAGATAAGGACTATTTTAGTAAAGTGATGTTACTTAGATTCTTCTCACTGATAGGAGTCTAGACTTGTCTCCTGTGATTAACATCTGCCCTTCCTGATAAGGAGGAGAGGATGCTCTCATACAATGAAATTTCTAGGGGGAGGGCAGAGTGCTTTCTGTGTCTACTTCTCAATTGCCTTTTGCTCAAAATAATCCTTATGCCAAAGTATCATATTCTAGAGTGGCATATTCTGAGCCCCTACAGTCCTATAAGTCAAGATGTAGGAGGACATCCCCCCACCATCTGATTTTTAAGACAAATTAGTAGGAGAAAACCAAAATTTAATAACACATGTATGGAGAATTTACATGGTGTAAAGAATGATGGAACAGACTAGGGATATTTATTATGTGTTTAGGGACCTGAGACATCAAAGAGGGAGTGGTGGGGGGAGACTTCATATGACAAGAAGTGACTTCATCCTTACTGAGAGTAAAGTTGAGATGCTTAGATGTAGTATGTTCACTCATAAACCTACAACTGGGTGAGACTTGGTTCTTTAAAATATTGCATAAAAGAACATATAGTAAAAATGTGTTATCTTAAATATGCACCCCACCTCCACCCCCAGAGGGTCCCAGATCTCCTTCCAGAGTTCAAATAAGCACATGCCCATGCCCGCAATGTATGTATTATCTATCACTCCTTTTCCACACATGGTAGCATTCCAACCACATGGTATAGCACAGTGCTTTTTTCACTTATCTTATTCCTTCATTCAATATTTAACAGTTCTTACTATGTGCCAGGCACTGTTGCCAGAGATGACAAAACAGCAGGGAACAAAACAAAATGCCTGCCCTCAAAAGAGCTTCTGCTGCAGGGACAGGAGATAAGCAACAAACAAATATATAATGTCAGATACTGACAAAAGCTGTGAAAATGGATTTTTTTTTAAAAAGCAGGCACAAATACAGAATTGGCAGAGATGGTTGTCTTAAATTGAGGGCAGCTGTTTTTGAAAACCTGATGCTTATGCAGACATACCGAGGAAATGAGAGAGCAAGCCGTAGGGCTATCTGGAAGAACAGTTCCAACACAGAACAGCAAAGGAGGAGCCCTGAGATAAAAGCATGCCTGGCTGAAAACCACAAGGCTAGTGCAGAATGGAAAAGGAAAAATGGTGGGAGTTGAAAAATAGGCAACCCCAGCTAGACCTTGCTGCTAACCATGGTAATTATAGAAGGAGTCCTTCCATTTTGCAACAGAAATTCCCCTAGACTAAAAACTTAAGAACAAGAAACTGACCACTGAATTGTATTCCCTCTTTAGGATAACTGTGAAATCACAGTGTGGAAACTTGAAAAATTGATTTTTTTTTGTTTTTTTTTTTTGAGACTAGGTCTCGCTATTTTTGCCCATGGAACCGCAGGCTCTCGTTGCCCGGGGTACCACAGACTCAAGCAATCCCCAGCCTCAGCTTCCCAGGTAGCTGGGATGACAGGCGCGCGCCACCATGCCCAGCTATTTTTTTGGAACTAGTCTTGCTACGGGCCCCAGGCGGGACTCAAACCACGATCCCTAGCCCCGGCCACTTCATAGGCTGAAGCTTACAAGCACAAGCCACCGTGCCCAGCCTGAAAAATTGATTTTGTCACATCGCTAATAGAACGGTGTCCCTCTGAGGTTAATAGAAGCATCAGAATCAAACCTGCTGATTGCTGAAGAGAACAACTTTTTGGTGTCTGGGAAAGCCAAACACCTTAACTTATGTTGCCCAGACTGCAGGGCTCATGGAAGAGGCTGGGGGTGGGGGTGCTGGGGGTCATGATGATTAACATCATCGTTAAAACCAGCTGTGCAAAGTTCACAGGACTAGCAACCAGAAGGGCTGCAGGGAGAAGGGCTTGTAGTAGTTATAATCTTTTGACAGCAAACCAACCCAACTCCAAAGGGAGAAAATTCAAAAAAGAAAAGGTCACCCTACAGATTTTGTTCACTTGTGTCTAAACAAATATCTCTTTTCTCAACAAACTTGCAGTGTTAAGGTGACTGTTGAATTCATTCTCAAAGTGATCCAAGAACCCCCACTCATCCTATGGTGGTGATGACTCTAGATTTTGCTCTAAGTGGAATAGGAAAGCTGTTGAAAGGTTTTGAGCAGAAGGTCACTAGTGCATATTTTTAAAGCACTGTTTTGGATGTTGGAGAATAGACTGGGGTAGGACTAGAGTAAGGCTGGAGGTAAGTGAAAGTTAAGAGGGACTACTTAGGAGATCATGGCTACATCACACCTTGAAGGTAGGTCTGTATCTAACCATAGCTACTTCTACAGCCACCTCTTAATTTTTGCTATCGTCCATTTTATGGATGCATTAAAAACAAAAATAAAAAAGAGGCCCCAAATGGAGCTCTTCATGTCACTGTCCCACTCAGACTGTAACCGGATGGCCAGAGTTTGGGCCACCCACCAAAGACCAATAAAGCAGAGACAGGAATTTCATCTTTAAGGTGCTCTTTAATCAGACAACCAGCAATCTGGAAGGCAGGGAGTTAGCACCCTAAAGAAACCACCTTAACATTTCACTTCCAACTGACTTTTTACACTGAGTTAAACAAAAAGACAGTTCAGCAGTAGGTGGGCCTTTGCCGATGTCAGCAGCTCCAGATGTCCAGCCCCCAGAACTTATCACCTCCTGGACACCTGGCTTCACACTACCAGGGTGTTGAGGCTGGTCTTCTGATAGCACTGGCTTCCTCACTCCTCCAGAGTCTTTGGGCTGGCAGTTCGAGTAAAGACGTCATAAACAATACATGTGTGCAGATTTACTACTCTACATAGTACCTTGTCTGACCACCTCCTCTTCCAGAGCCCCTGTATCAAGACCAACACCTAAGACAGCTGCAACCTCTTCCAAAAGAGTGGTCCTAAACCAGGCTTTCTAATTAACACCCTGAGCTTACCTGCTTAAGAGAGAAGGTGGTTTTATTGGAAATTTTTTCACTTGCTAATAACCTTGTCCCACTCTGTTTAAAACACCCTCCATTTTTGTGTACGAAAAGGGTTTACATGGGATGCTGCCTGATTCATGAATCTTTTTATAAAGTCAAGTAGGTCTCAAATCTTGTCAAGCTTCTTTAACAGTTGTGCCATGTTTTACTCACTCCTCACGGATGGCATCCCGACTGGTCTTAGTCCGTTCACTTCTACAACAATGGATCAATGAGTATCCTTGTGCTCAGCTTCCGGCATATCTGCAGGATTATGGCAAGTGTAGTTGCAGGTCACAGATGAAATTACTTCTGGCCATCTAATTCTCACTTCGGGCACCAAGACACAAGTTTACCCATTCTTTGCTACCCTAGCCTTTTTCTCACATCAGCTATTAAATAATTCCAGTCTAGTAAGCTCCAGACTCTGGGCAGGTCCCACCCCACCCCCTTCCCCTCAGCACGGTCCCAATCTCGGGGTACAGAGAGAGAAACTGAGGCACCGGCAACATCTCAAGCACCCCTGGGCTTACTGTCTCCTAACCCCTAGCATTCCCTTCCTTCCCTCCCGCCCCCGGGACCGAGTTCCAAGCTGCTGAATCCCACTTGGGACCCTCACCTATCAAGGACCTGACTCCCACCCTGTTTTCCTCTTCAGGGTGCTAGGAGACGCAGAAGGGAACGCGAACCCTCCTGGTCCCCTCCGAGCCTCCGTAGCGCCAGTCGCGGGAGTTGGGCAGCTCGGTCACCAAGGCAACGGGCTCCGCTGCGCGCAGCGGGCGCCAGGCAGCCCGGGGGAGGCGCTGCGGGCCAACGGGCCGGGTTCGGCGAGGCGGCGGGACGGCAGGTGAGCAGAGGCTGAGCTGGCAGTCGCAGCCCTTACGCGCCCGCCCCAGCGTCGCCTGGGCTCCGCGGGCGAGGGGCTAGGGTGCCGGGGACCCCGGGAAAGGAGGCTGGGGCCAGACCTTTGTCCCGAATGCCGCGCGCGGGGCGGCACTCCCTCGTGTCCTTTGACCCCGCCTGGCGCTGGCGCTGGCATGGAGTGGGCTTTGGGCAGTTTATTACGTTTAGGGGTCATTGCTTGGCCTGGTCTGAAAGTTTCTTTAAAAAGGGGGGAGGCTTATTTGGGGCTTTGGGAATAAGTCAGAACCGCTGAAAATACATGCCCCTGTCACGCTTCGGGGGCCAGAGAGGATAGACTTCTTCGTGCACTAGTTTTCTCATCTGCAAAATGGGGATAATAATAGCACCCGTCTTCTAAGATTATGAAAAGTGGATTTATATTTAAAACTCTTGCAGGTAAGTCCTCAATGCCTGGGAGTTTTTGTTACTACTGCTGCCACAAGGAGGTCGATCACTGAGCATTTATTGTGTGCCAGGGCCTGGGCTGATCGCCAAAGAGAAAAAGAGTGAATGAGAGATCTTGTCCTCAGGGAACTCCACACTTTTACGGAAGAAACGGCCCATAAAAAGGAATCCATTGTGATTCCAGCTACGATTTTGGACAGATGGGGGAACTGTGAGGCTGAGGAGGATGGTAAAGAGATGCTGAAGGAAAATGACTTCCAAAATGAGATCTGAAGACCGTTTGTACAGGCTAAAAGATGAGGCTGGTGAAGAGCACACTGTTCTAAGCGAGAGAGCAGCATGTGCAAAGTCCTGGGGAGACAGTGCAGGCTGCTTGGGCATATGCAAGGTTTCACTTGCTGGAGACAGATCCCGAGAAGTGAAAGTGGTATGACTGGGTGATGTTTGAGAGATAAGCAGGTGGCCCTTCTGAAAGACTTTCTTTGTATCTCCTTGTGAATTTCATGGAGTTTGGACTTTATCTCAGGGGTAGTGGAGAGCCATCAAAGCTTTTTAAGAAGGCAGTTGAGTAGGACGTGTGTGTGATCAGTCATGGTTTCCGAAAGATTGGGGGGTTTTATTGTTCTTGTTTGGTTTCATCTTCCAATCTGTTAACATTGCAGTCATTCACTGGTAGTGATTGAAAGACTTAATTGAGCATCTATTATAGGCTAGGCACAGTATAGGGAGTAAGGCATGAGGTACCTGCCCTCATGACCATGTGTTCCAAACATGTGTAAAGGAACATTCAGGTAAAGGCAGTTCTGTACAACTGGAACTTACTGGAAGGGACCCATCCAGAGAAATAAAATGGCCCCAGTTCAGGGCCACCATGTTGCATACTCTTGGGAGAACCATTCACTTAGACCACACCCAGATGAAATGGCCAGGGAAGTAGAAGAGAAACCAGACAAAGAAAGAGGTCAGTTTTAATGGATGCTGCTGGGATTTCAAGTTAAGAAATGTATCCTTCGCATAAATATAGAGGTCACTGGGGCCTAATTGAGCAGATTCGGTGAAGCAGTGGGGGTGGAATCTGTAATATCAGCAGCTTCCAAAAGGTTCAATGTAATAAATCAGTGGGATGAGCAGAGAGTGGGATGTGAGAAAGTAAAGACGAAATGTAGGCAGCTCAAAAATGTTTGGCTATGAAAGGGAAGAGAGAGAAGGCTGGCGAGCGACTGGGGAAAAAGGTGATTTTTTTTTTTAAGGGAGAGATGTGAGTTGATTTAAAAACTGATAACAGAATAATGAGTAGGGAGATCAAGAAAACATGGGTGAAGGGAAAACTCAGTGGCACAATTTTCCTAGGAAAGTAAGCATGGATAAGATCTACAGCACAAATCCTTTAAAAGGAGTGATGGCTTCTTCTCTTTAGGGAGAAGTGGGAAGCAAGGTAATTGTTGAGAAGGAGTGCACCAGTGTCAGGAACAAAAAATAGATATTAGGTGTAAATGGAGAGAAAGCTATACTTTCATTATTGTCACATAGCTGACATCTGTTGAGCTAATGTTGCATTAAGCACTTCTCACGCTCTCGTCTCAATTAATATATTTACAGAAATCCTGTGCAATAACCTCTACTGTAATTCCTGGTTTATGGATGAGGAAATTGAATAAAATGCTTACTCAGGGACACACAGGGTTTGAATCCAACATGTCCTAAGCCCTGAGCTTTTACTCTTAACCACTACCTAGATGATATGATTATCTGCCTATGATATGATTTCTGCTGAGAATATTCAAGAGAATTAAGTTTCCACTAATCAGATTTTATGAACAAGCAGCTACAAGGTACAGGAATAGCTTTATGCAAGCAATCACAATCATAAAATGTAATTGTAGGGGAAATGACAAAGCACTATGAAAAAGAAATACCTAGGCATAAATTTAAAAATAAGTATGCCTGTACTCACCAGTTAGCTGGAGAGGGGGAAGATGAATGTTTGGCTGAAGAGGCAGTATTTTTCTCTTGGGAAAGTCAGGATGTTGATACCAGAAAAAGGGCATGTGAAAAAAACCAGATGTTGATCATAAGACAAAATGTGAAACTATGCAGAGAAGTCGATTATGATGTTTTTAGAATGAAGAACTGAAAACAGACTGACTGGTTAAAATATGGTGTAATTATGTGGTGGATACTAGCAGCCATTAAAAAAGAATGTGGTGGGAGCTATATATATATATTTACATCATATGGTTAGCTGTGAAAAGCAGATTACAGTACAGTATGTTCCTATATTTAAGTATATACATACATATTTATAAGAAAAATGTCTAGAAAGATTAGTTCTTTTAAAAATTTAATTTTTAATTGTGATAAGACACTCATAAAATTTACCATCCCAGTAGTTTTTAACTGCACACTTAGGTAGCGTTAAGTGCATTCACATTCTTTTGCATTTTCCACAACTTTTGGATTCACATTCTTGTGCATTTTCCACAACTTTTTTGAAAAAGTACCCATTAAATAAGAGTTTCCCCCTCCTCTTTGCGCTGGGGAGCCACCATTCTACTTACTATTTCCATGAATGTAACTACTGTGGGTACTTTAAGTGGATTTATATACTTTGTCCTTTTGTGACTGGCTTATTTCATGTGGCATGGCATCCTTCAGGCTCATGTACATTAAAGGATGTGTCAGTCTCCTTTTTAAAGGCCAAATAATATCCCACTGTATGTACATATATACATCGCATTTCCATCTTCGGACATATGGGTTGCTTCCCCTTTTTAACCATTGTGAGTGATACTGCTGCAAACATGAGTGGACTGAACAGATAAGTTCTTTATATCATGAGAGACTTTCATTCCTTTCCTTATTGCTTCATTTTTGTTTTTTTTTCCATGAGCATGAATTGTTTCCATAATCAGACAAAGCAATGAGATTATAGCCTGTTTTGAAGGTGGGGGAGTAAAGGTTAAGAAAAGCCTAATCTAGTGTAGGTAGTGGCAACAGGTCTGGGATGGAGAGGGCAGATTGAACAGTCATTTCAGGAGAATGAACAGACTTGACCACTAAGAGGTAAAGGAGAGAGCAGAAGACTAAACCCCCTGGCCAGTGGCAAAGAAACAGCATTAGTCCCCCTCAGATTACAGGGGGCTAGGGAGGAGGAACCACCTAAATCTTTGTTCAGGGAACCAGACTTTTTCCTGAAAGCAGAGGGAGAGCCTGGGCAAGAAGGGAGAGGACTTCAGAGATTTGCATTATAGAAAGATCACCCCGTGTTCCTGCTATCTGTTCTGCCCGCTGAAGCAGATAGTACCAGATTTTCAGCCGTGTCACTTTGACCTGCACTTTTATCATTTCCTTTTCTATGAGATGAGCCATCCGTGTTGAAAGATACACCTTTATTTTTCTAAAGGCCCCTGGGATAACTTAAATAAAGTCCTATTAAAATCATACCGATCCTTATGTTCAGTTTAACAACAATTTGCTATAAATTTAATTCCTATCTTTCATAGAAGTATGAGTAGTTAGTAAGAAAGAAATTCAAACAACTTAGGTTAGAGAACTCCAATTTATTGCAAATATCATTGGCACCATTTGTCAGAAAAGGGTCAATTTTTCGTAAACTGGAAGAAGTTACTACAAAAGAAAAAAAACTTTTTATGACAAAGACTGCCTTATTGGTGTTAATACAAGTCAGTTCTCATCCCCAAAGACTCCCATTAGTTATTAGATTGCTGGTCCATTGGTTCAGCTGGTTGCTGGGAGGATAAATTGAAATCAGTCCTCTGACGAAAATGAAGCCATAGCCATGTAGACTGACTGTCCTATCCACTGTCAGAACCTGGGTGGCTCCACGCAGGAGGGCACCTGCTCCCTCACCCTTTAGGTGCCCTGGGATGCCGTTATCTTCCTGAAATAGCTTTGGTTCGTCTGGAAAATTTTGAACTGCCTGTGCTACGTGGCACTTATGGTCTTCTGGGCAAATCTGTGATGAGCCAGCAGATGCAGCAGTGTTTCGGCTCAGTTACTGCCCATCAACAGACAACGGAACACCAGAATCGAAAATTGCCACACTAGAACCAGAGTTGCTTTTTCCAAAAGAAAAATTCTTGCATCTGAATGGATTCAGTTTATCACTTATCTCTACTCCCACAAACCTGTCATCTCTCTGCTTCCAGAACATTACAGAGAGGGGAACTGACGGTTGTGCTAACATTTGTAAAGAATCTTGAAATTTATAGGATCTGGATTTCCAAAAGATGCGAATCTATGATCTCATTTCCTTTCAACAAAATATCGTTTCCATTTTCAGATGAGAGAATTGAATATCAAAGATTCAGGAGACCTCCTGCTTCTGTATATAATTAACCCTGAGTTTGAAATTGAGGTTTTCTTATTTTCCTTTTACCCATCCCCCAGCATCAGTAATTATCAATAATATGGTCAGTTTTGTATCATCTGTGACTCCCACTCCCTCTCCACCTTGGATTTATTTAAAGCAAATCTAGATATCGTTTCATACTAAATAGTTCAAAATACATCTACGAAATAACGACTTTTTCTCCTCCCCCCATCACAATGCCATTATCACACCTTAGAAAATGAGCATTAATTCCTAAGTCTTACCTAATACCCATTTGATATTCAGTCTCCTCAACTAGTTCATAGATGTCTTTCTACAGTTGGTTTGTTTGGATTGGGACCCAAATAAGGTCCTATCACATTTAGTTCAGAGTCATTGAAATCTCTGCCTGTAGCAATTTATCCACTTGTCCCCTTCTCCCCATCCTTTATTTGTTGAAAAAACAAAAAACAGGCCATTTGCTGTATGCACTCTCACCTCTGGATTTGTCTGATTATAATCTGTTCTGTGTGTCCTTTACTCTTTCTATTCATTTTTGGGGCTTTTATACTCTATGGGCCTCGTATCAGCAGGCCATAAAATCTGGTTCTGTCCCCCAGGAGATCAGGGTTCAGTGTAGTTAGCATGGTCCACCTTATAAGTTTCTCAGCAGTCTTTCACAGGGTAGTTTTAGCTATTTGGGATGACTGCCTAGATCTTGTACTTCATTAGCCATTGCAAGATGAATTCAGGTTTTCTGATGCCAAATCAAGTGCTCTGTTAAATCCTGCTGGGCCCCAATGAAAGGAGACCTTTGTACCCTGTCCTATATTCCCCACTTTGGTAGATAGAGGACCCCCCCCCCCCCGCCAATAACTCAGTTTAGTATGTTATTTTTAAAAAACAGACTCCATTTGCCCTGCCCAGTCCTGGTTGCTCACAACATCACTTTTCTATTGGACTGGCAAAACCTCACAGTGGAAGGACTGTCTGTATCAGGGTATGCAGACTGTAGGTTGCCACACATTCATGGGTTGAGGAATTATTTAGGGGAGGGGCTCCAGCAGATTTTTTTTTTAATGAAAAAACTAAACAGAAAAAAAAATCAGTCCATCTCCTTTAGCGTGAATAAGTTTTGTTTTGTGAAGCTTTTCATTTCGATGTATGCCTGAGCATAATGTAAAATACACTTTTCTTGTCAGGTCCTGATTAAAATCATATTGTCCCAGTGTTCTCTCACCACCCCGAGACAGAGCCAGTTTCTCAGCAGGCATTCAATTCTGTGCAAATCTACTACTTGTAAAGTAGTGCAGTATAATGATACATGTTCGACTCTTTTTAAAAGGCTTTGAGTGACTGCTGGCCAAAATTACAGGGCCCCTAGGGAACTAATCCTCCAGTATTCAGGTTGAATTGAATCCATGAAGAAATGTGACCTTTCTGGGCATTTTCACATAATCTGATGTTTTGGACTCTGTTACCTCGAGGGAGTGTGGCTGATTAAGCTGGCTCTGGCGGCTTTAGAATGCATGCTGGAGCCGCTTCAACAGCCTGCCTGTTGGTGATGCCAGTTGTAGTGCAGGCTTCAGGCTCTTGTAGGCCCTTCATTGGGTCTTTCAGTTACGCAGACACACCAGGTAGACCAGGACCAGGGCCAGGGCAAACCCCTTATCTCCCCAGGAATCTTTATGCTTTCTCTGGGCTCTCTCTCATGCTGCCCTTCTCATGTTCTCCCTTGGGATGACACCACCCTTTTAGCCTTTCCTCCCAGGCCCAGGTGAGGCCACTTACATATTGTGCACACGCACTGGGCCAGACATACACAATTGTGGGGAAGGTGCAACACCGCAGGTTAGACAGGCTAATGGAGGACAAAGCCTGACCAAATCATTTACCCCACAGTGGGAAAGAAGAGACATGTCAGGGCTGGGGGGGGGGGGGGGGAACAGACCGACCACCTGTGCATACAATGGTAACAAAAGCAGTGCCCTGTCCTTGCCCTGACCAGGATCAGTTGAGGACATGAGCAGGTGTGATATTTCATCATGCCAGTGATGTGGGACTTGGAAATACAGACCCTGGACCACAGTGTAGAGTTAACTTTATTTTTTTAATGTGGAAGTTGTGGTTCAGAGTACAAGTTGCTCAGAATCAGTAAGTGGGGAGAAAAATTTCAAATTACTTGATATTCTGGAAATATTCTAAAATGTATGGACTGGAGCAATTTTCAGAGTACTGCGTAAGGTTCTAAGGATTGAATAAGTAGTTAATGCACTAAATAGGGTACCTGGCTATGAAAGCCACTCAGTAAACATTTGCTGCTGTTATTTGTTCCTGAAATACATTTTACATGTTGACTAGTCAAGCTTTCTGCTCCCCTCCACCCTGCTTGGTCTCATTTTTCAGCTGCTACCTTTATTTCTCTATGGCCTGGGTGGCACAGCGTCTAGTTGAAGAAATGTCTGGCAGTCTCCTTTGTTTTTGAGACAATTAATAGCTGAAAGGTATTACATGGTGATTAGTACTTAGGAGGGGAAGCTCTGAAAATGGTAGGATTTGGGGAAATACATTGGCAGCCGATTGCTACCTTATGAACAAAGAAACTATGTAGTATATTTTGCACATAATGCCTTTTTTATTTTTAATTTTCATTTATAATCAAAGAATGAAAGTGCCTTATTTCTGTGCTATAGCATTCTCTACTTGGGGGTTTTAGCTGCCTGGGGAATGACAGTACTATCAATATGTATAATTATGTAAAAAATGACTAAGTTTCAATCAACAATTTAATACAAAATGCTTGTACATAAGACAGATTTGGGTAGTGTTTTTTCTTGTAAATGATTTTCCGTGGCCATTGTATTTTTAAAACCAGGCTGTTTCTGGTTGAATATTTGTACCAAAGCTTAGCATTCTGCTTAGTGATACTGCTTAATGATTGTATTTTCCTACTTAAGAAAATAAATGTGCTATGTTCTAGTTTAATTCATCTGAAATATTATACCTGCTTCCTTGTGGTTTTTAAGTTAAAACCTGAAGCATAACATCTTACAGTCTAGGTTCTTTTCTTGTGGTTAATCTATTAATGCTGAAGGCCTGTGTCGAAAATAACTGAAGCTTAATTAAAATATTTCCAGAGAAGCTAATAATGGCATAGCTTTCCTGTGGCCTTAGACCATTGGTCTCTGTTAGCCTGTCCTTGCAAAGTGTAAGGACTCATCGGAGTGCAAAGCTCTACCCAGGTAAGAACCCAGAAAGTAACTTGTGTTACTTTATATGCTGTCTTATAACTCATATTTTCCACTTAGCTACATCACAAATGTCTTTTTCTGTTATTATTCTTTAAATCACAAACTCAGTAAATGGATTTTGGGATATCTCCCCCACCTCCCTCCCTCAGGTGCCCCTTCCATTCTCTCATACCCCACTCTTTGTTGTTTGCTAGTCTGGGTTAAGTCCATTAGTCTCTTTCTTTCCTGTGGCAGTGTCCTTTCATTGGGTGAAGGATTATGTTCCCGGAACCAGGCGAGCCTTGATGGTAGGTTTTCAGTCTTAAGTTTGTGTTGGGCAGCCAGTCTATTTTTATTTGTGGGTTTTCCATGCTTTCTCATTGGAGGATGTCTTCTCCAACCCCATCTCTGTTGTTTTGCTGCTTTACCTTATGGTTCTGGTTCTGGTATCAGATTTAGGGGGTCTCACCCCCTGCCATTGCCGGTGAAGAAGTTTCTCTGTGAATACAGGCAATTGTGATTGGCCATTGTAGATGATCTCCTCTACCTCAGTTTGCAGCTTTGCTGTGGGGCTAATGCCCCAGTTTTTGGCTTTCCTTTCTTCTCCTGTAAAATGGGGAAGGGCACCTTGTTCTCCCAGAAGGTATCTCCAAAATGAGATCTTGGGTCTTCCAGAACCTGCCAGTGCAGAGGTGTACACTTCATGGTATGGTGTTTCTATAGATGTTTCTCCTGTCTCGCCTGGTTTGGTTCTTTAGATTGTCCATCTGCTGTGTCCAGCTCAGGCTCGTGGGCTGGATTTTTACCTGGTTCTTCACCCGTTTTATGATGGGGTTTGTGTTATGAATGTTCTTGTTCCTCCTGAAGATTAGCTAGAGAGTGATGAAATGGAGGGGGCAAATCCCCCCCTTGCCTGCCTGCACGCTGGTATCTCCCTGCGTGGGGACAAGGCCCAGATGTCCATGCATGTGCCATCCCAACACCCCCCTTGGGCTGGGGCCTGGGGGCAAATGCCTCTGCCAATCTGGGCTGCAGATGGCTGCCGTGCAACAACCATCCACTGGTGCATGGGGCTACAACACTATCAGTCCCTCCTCTTGGGCTCTCCAGACTTGGGAGGCTTACCCCGAGATATTCTCCACCTTTGCTCCTGGCTGGATAGGGGTGGAAGGGTGAGAACCCCTGGCCACATGGAGGCCTCTGGGCTAACTGGGCTAGCCCTGGCAGTGTGCAGCTGGCCTGCACACCCCTGCACCCTCCGAATGAGAGGATGCTACCTGTTCAGGGCCTTCCTTCCAGGCACGGCCACAAATGTCTTTATGTCACCTAATATACAGAAGTTCCTTAACCAAGCTCCACTTAACAGATGCTAGATTAACAGGAATTATCAATATTCAGCAAATAACTGTACATTTTAGTGGTTTTTCATGAAACTTTTTGAACGGCTTCTACTGTCATCAGTCCTGATCTCATTGGAAGAGAGTTTCTACTTTCTTTTAAATTATTATATATGGATTACTATTTGTCAATTAAAATGAATACGATCATCAAATCTTACTAGTGGAGTTTGGCAGTTACAAATGGTGCTCTGGTGAGCTTTTTTACAGCTAAGTCCTCTAATCAGGATGTTTTGGAACTTCAGGGGAGTTCGGCCCCTCATCACTGAGAGGCCTGGAATTCAGTCCTGAAAGAGGACATATGAGCATGCCAGTCCTAATTTTGCTTTGAATTTTAATTCTATTTCTCCCTGTGGACCACTTTCTGATTTTAGATAGTGGTTAGTATGTTATACACAAAAAGTGTGACCTGTCCCAGTGAGTACAGGGTAATGGAATGTGTCCTGATATGACTTCTTGTTCCAATTCACATAGCATTTTGGATGAACTTTTCTTTTTATAGCACTTCTCATAAACACCCTGCCTTTGTAATTATTTTGGCGTTCATTTTGTGTCTGCTACTAAACTTTTGGCTGTTGAGGATAGGAATTCTTTGTTGGGTCTATCCATATCCTAACGTCAGGGATGCAGAATTCATATTAATGAAATGATGGTCATTTTTGAGTCTTCAATAGATCAAATTTCACATTACCAAAAAATGCTATTGACAAGGTGTAATGTTCAAATGTAAACAAAGGTGGAGAGAATAATGTAAAGATACTTTTCATTCCCCATCATCCAACTGCAGCAATTATAAATGTTTTGATTTGGATAGAAAAAACATAAGGGAGCACGACTGTGGCCCATGGCTTTGAGATATGCTTTGATTTTGTGGGGAAACAAACGGGGCATATATGATAGGCAGGAGAAAGGTGACTGATGGCCCAAAGACAGGCTTGCCTCCCTCCTTGAGGGTTACCAATGCTGCCATTGCTACCGCTGTGCCTGTCACCACCATTACTGTCACTGCTAGCTGCATGGAGGCCTTGAGTTTGGTGACCTTGGATTCAAACCTTTCTGAGATACTGTTTCATCATCTGAAAAATGGAGATGATAATGGCCTCTGAGCTGCCACCCAAGGAAGGGAAATTAGGTGTGTAAATGTTTTCTGGGTTATTCACGTTAGTCACAGTTTTCCAGAGTGGTATTCCAGGGGGACAGTGCATCTGGAATTTGGGGACCATGTCTGTGCCTCATGTGAACTCTCCTCCTGTGACTTCAAGTGTGAGCGGGCCCAGTCATTTGTTAGCCTTGCAAATAAACACTGTCCCATAGTCAGTCCGCAGTCATATCCATTTGCAAAATGTTTATATTTAAACTATGAAAGCAATTTGGGTTTATAAAACTTGTCCATATATGCACTGGATGTGAAGCACTTATCAACCAAGTTGATAAAGGGATAAAAATAGAATTTTAAGGAGCTACTTGCTGAGGATTAGTGTTGGGAAAAAATTGTAGCAGAATCTGTTTCCTTGTCTTTGAAATATAAATGTATTTTCATTTGTCTATATTTTTCTTAACACTTTCTTAGCTCCTTATTAAAAATAGCTTCCCCAAAGCCAGAATTCCTCTAAAAAGTCAATATTCTTTTCTTTTAAATACAGACTAAGACACTCTGCTTTCTCTTTGGTAATGCAAAGAATTCTAATTATGCCGGACTTGTACCCAACTCCCCCCCCCAAATCCCTTACACACACTCACACACACATCTGTCTGAGATAAGAGTTAAGAGATACTGTGGGAAGAGAAACGGAATATCCCTGCTAGTTATAATAAATTTTGGCCATGTTTGTTTGGAAAGGACAATCAGCTGTCCTGTCTCCTGGGTATGAGAGTTATATAAACCTAAGGTCAGGAAGTCAACGTCTTAGACTTAAATTCTCAGGAAGATTTTTCTCTTTTCAAACTACCACTTGCTAGTAGCTTTGACTTTTTTAAAGCCTGGTTTTTGTTGTTTTCAGCTATCAAAAATTTGGCTTTCTCACCATTTGTGATTTATGGTATTTTTGTACTGATAGCAGCTTCTTCATTCTAACAAATTAAACTCCCATTCTGTAGCCACAAAAAAAGCAAATACAAATACAAAATGCAGTTTTAGCTCAAAAAGAACAACATCCTAATGCCACTATTTGGCTCCAAGGACATATGAACTCTTAACTATTTCCCACCATCTGTTCTGTTCTATTTAAGTGCTTTATCACATAGTCCCTTTTCCTTATTTTCCCTGGGATTCCAGTATATTTTGTTGATACTGCTTTTCAAGGGATCCAGCACAGATCATCTATAGCAGTCATCCAGCCAATGTTGTATTAGAGGATAAGTACTTATTTAAATTTTAATTTAAATGTAATTTAAACTTGAGAGAGCTGACGGAAAAACTGGAGGGTTTTTTGTCTGTTTTAAATTTGGAAAATCCTTTACTTCTTTGTGAGACATGTTTATGTCTGTGTGAAAAAAAGGAAGTTAGAAGGGGGGTCTAAATCTACTCTGATTTAGACTTCCTTGTCAGTGAGTGAAAAATGTAATTTGGGATTAGTTTTGATTTGTGAAGAAGCTAGGGGATTTTATCCAGTGTCTGAGGGTGTACTTTAGTTTTGTGTGCTGGAACTTTATGATCTTTTTTTTTTCTTTTCATTTTATTCTGAGCATCTACTATATCCTGAGCATTGTGTGGGTGTCTAACTTGTATCAGCGCACTTAATTCTCACGGAAACTCTGCTAGGTAGATAGGCGTAAATGCCTAGTTGCCTTGGCTGTAAACCTCCCTTGCGCTCTTCACACGCTCCTATCCACATTCAGTCTATGCGCAGTTATGTTGCCATAGCAGCAGAACTCACACCCTGCTTCCTGCTGCCACCGGTGAGACATCAGACAGCCCTGCAGCCTCCTTTCCGGTGTCTCTGGTTCCCTTCTTGTCCGGCTGCGGGACTCACGGGTGTGTGCCGAAAACGAACGCAGTCCTGCATGTCAATCTTATCTCCATAAAACTGAGTGATGTGGGGGAGAAAGTGATTTTAGAGAAACGAGGGTCGGAGTTAAATGCCCGCCGTTGAAGGCTTTAGCTAGAACGTTGGAGCTGCGCTGGTCAGCATGGGAGCTGCTGACCTCCTCTGACTCTTGAGGCAAGGCCACGTCGAGATGTGCTTTACACGGTGAATTTCAAAGACATTGCGCAGAGATGAAGAGTATGTCGTGCATTTTATGTGGGTTACATATTGAAATGATGTCGTAGCATTCATGTTACAGAGTTAAATAAGACATTATTAATGTGAGAAAATAGATATCTCTACATGTCTGTACATATCTAAATCCACATCGTTGCGAGATGATTGTTTTGCAAGAAACGACACAGAGAGAGTCCTGTCCCTATTATCCTGTTTCCCTTAATAGGTCTTAGCCCTCATCACCTTAGGCAGGCTTCTCCCACCACTGTGCAATGTCTTGTTACCTGGTCTTCCCATCCCCGTTAATCTGTTTCATCTTCTTCCTGGAATTCACTACTGTCTGAAACTATCTTATATGACTGCCTTTTGTCCCGTTGAAGATAAGCAAGAGAGCGGGAACCTTGTCTGTTCTCTCCGTTGCTCAATCTTCAGTGCCTAGAACAGGACACACTTGTGGTGGGCACTGGACAGTCCCCAGATGACTGAATTTTACGGATAGGGGGACAGAGTTTCAAAGAGACTCAGCATCTTTTCTGGGGTGGCACGGCTGCTTAGGTAGTTGACCCATGACTGGAGGCCACGGGCACAGGGGCCTTAGAACCGAGTTTCTTCTGTTCAGAGAACAGATGGTATGATGATGCCGGGGAATAGGCAGTGAGGGTGAGGGCCCCGTCTTGGAGGACAGAAAGGCTCTGTGCACCAGGACGAGGAATATGGATCTCATGCTAAGTAGAGTGGGAGGTGTGGGCCAGTTTCAGCAGGGGAATATGCTACGTATGATATGGCCCAGTTTAGCTCGCTGGAATTCTACTCTGCTGCTGGCACCAAAATCCCTGTCTGCTGTGATGAGGCTTATGCTTTTCCTTACTTTGCTCCCTCCTGTATGTTTCTCCTAGGCACCGTAGGGAAGGAGCTTGGGTCCTGTCACCTTGAGAATATCACCCATTAATCCCATTGGTCCCTCCAACAGGTAACTCAGCCAGAAGGACGGTGTAACCATCTTCATCGCCAGTTGTAAGGGAAGCAGCCTGGTCGTGAGACCAAATGTAGTGCAGGCATCATGCTCACCCATCTGTGTAGGTTCTTTATTGGTTTTAGAGGTTACACAGACACACCAGGCGGGCAGGGCAGGGCCAGGCCGGGCCAGGGCTAGGGGATGCCGGGAGGCAGGCAAGCCCCCCAGCCTTCTTCACACTGGCCATGGTTTCTCTTTCTGGCGCACTCTCATTCTCGCTCATTGTGTGCCTTGTCTCTTGCTCATGCATGCTCTCATGTGCTCTCGGCATCCCTTGACCCCATCCCTCCTAGGCCCAGGTGCTCACACTTACACATTCGCACATACCCACAGGGGAAGATGCAATACCCCAGGTGTGGTTACAGGCTAATGGAGGAGAAAACCTGATTAAACTCACGTTACAAATGGGTTTCCTGGGGATACTAGGAAGACGCAACTCATGCTGGACTTCGGTAATGTCCAGAAGGAGGACCCATTTCAGTCAACCCGGCCTCTGTACATGTGTAGCACGTGCAGCTGGGAATCCTTAGAACTGCCCTCGATTGGCTAATGTTAGTAGAGCTGTGTCAAGTGAAGTGTTTTGTCTGGGGCTACATTAAAAACCAGGTCAGGGTCCTCAGAGAGTAAACGCAGCAGCTAGGGTCAAAGAAAGATTTCATTATGAGTCCTCCGTGAGGCTGTGAGGAGCCCAAGAAAATCTATGTCAAGGAAAGGCTTGGCCCTTGTTCTGGAGAGACAGCTACTAAGTGAATGGCTGTCGACACTTTCAGGCTGTCGGTGCTGAGTGAAAGGGGGGCTTCAGAAGCCAGTCAAGTGCGGCTGAGCCTTGCAAGGCTCCCAGGAGCTAGCGCTTGGCAGGCATCCTGCAGGATGGATAGTTAGGAGGAAGGGAAGAGGCAAGAATAAGGTCAGGAGATGTTTGAAGGAAAACTGCACTAGCGTGTTAGAGGTGTAAGACCATCTGTCTGATCCAGATTCACAAAGTACCAGAGGGAGGTTCTGACTAGAAGGACATGGTGTGAAAATGCCTTTTGGTCAAGAATTTCAGACCTTTCTGCTTATAGGACAGCTTTAGGAAGGAGAGGTGGGCAGGTGTGTGAGTAGGTGAGGTACAATGACAATAGCTATGGCCGTGGTGATGTCTTCTGATGTCTGCTGAGCTACTTGTTTATTAACTATGGGAAAACTGAAGCACATGGAGGGGAAGTGACCTGCCCGGTGTCACAGAGCTGTACTGTAGTATCTGTGCTCTGTCTCAGTGATGACTTTTCACTTAATGAGGACCAGGTGGATTTCCCCCCGTTTTAAATTATGAAAATTTTCAAATATGTAGAAATTTGTTTTTAAAGTACAGAAAGCATCCAGATCAAGCATTTAGATCAAAGAGTGTTAACATTTTGCTGCATACACTTTTCTCTACATATGTGCGTTTTCGTTTTGGGCCTATTTGGAAGAGTTACAGACATGATAGACAGACATGATAGACATACCCCTAATGACAAAACCGAGGCTCATCTTCCTTTTATGAGGTATTTACATCTTTCCTTTCCCATGCATTCTTAAACAATGCATGGCCTCTAGAATCATACAAAAGCACTTTGTTATATATTGTACTGCAACCATCATGATCCCGGTACGTTCATCATGGATCCTAGTGGCTAAAGAAGAATGTTGGAGCCCTTGGTGGATTTTACAGCTTTGATGCTTTCAGGGAACCAGCTACACAGGCCCACCAGGCAAGGAGGCTGGGCCAATTGTATGGCAAGTGGGTAGGCCAGGCAGCAGGGGCAGGGGGTGCTGGGAGGCAGGTTAGTCCTGCAGCCCTCCTCCCCCCTCCCCCCAAGAATCCATATGCTCTTTCTCTGGGCTCTCATGCTCTCCTCCCTTGGTGACACTGCCCCTTCATTACCTCTTCCCAAACCCAGGTGAGCCCACTCACACATGCATACACCTGCTGGGCGAGGCAAGTACAGTCTTGGGAGGACATGATGCCACAGGTGCTGGCCATAGGTTAGTGGCAGGAAAAGCCTGGCCAACTCATTTACCCTACACTTGTAAAAAGGAGCGAAATTCTAGGCTTTGGTCATTATAAACAGGCTTTTCACCTCCATGACGCTCTTGGAAGCCCGGCACAGTAGTGAGGGCATTTGTATTTACCTAAGATTCCTCACAGTTTACTGGATGTTTAACATCCTGGTCCCATTTGAGTGAGGAGGCAATCAAATATGTGACAACTGAAAATGTCCTCCTCTCCTCCCCCATTTCCAGAAAGCCCTCAAGCAGATTGTGCCTGATGAGAACCGTTGGTCCTCTAAAGGAGGAGCTCTGAGTAGGTTAAATGAAAAGAAAATGCTTACACTCACATAATCCATGCTGTAACAATTCAGTGTTAAGGCTGTGAAAGCGGTAGATCTTATCTACTGTTCCTTTCATTTGATAACCACATATGTTCCAGATTTGTGCATACACTTTCATTTATTCAGTTACACCCCACACCACTGCCTCTTCATTCTAGAAAGCTCTGTGACAGCTTTTGATTTAACTATTTATTGTATCTCCTCACAGTTTGAGTTGTGAGTTGATTTGAGTTGACTAGGAAATAAATGTTTGTAATTCGTGTGCTTTTCAATAGAAAACAGACCTCAGCATACCGACTTGGCTTTTCCACCTCAGTTTGTCCTGGTTTGATGGAAGAGCTAACAGGTTATCCCAACTGTCTTACTCCCTGTGCCCCACCCATCTCTTCTTATTTCACCTGTCACAGTCCCTTGTCAAGTTAATCTCAGAGGCCACCTTGTTCACAGATTGCCCCTGCAGCAAGATAAAATCTCAGCCCCCAGCCCCACACATGACATCACTACCGACTAGGGTGCTGTGCATCCAGACTGGGTGGATCCATTGTTTGGGGCAGACAAAAACATTGAGGGGGAACCAACAAATCTTTTGCACAGAAGAATTTCAAACAATTCATGTAGCAGCCTCTCCTCAAGGAGAGGAAGCATAACTCCACTTCTTAAGTATGGACTGCACACAGTGAGCTCACCCCACCCCCAAGACTGCAGTATGAGACAGGGGAAAAAGATTAACTTTACAGTGGAGAAACTGGAGATGCAGGTGATCAAGATTAACATCAACAGTGACGTCATGTCAAAGGGCTGTACCCTTGACAGGAAGTGATGAGAACAGCACTTTGCCTCTTGGTTTTGCTTCCCAAGACCAAATCCCCATTTACTGGGAAAAATACAACAAACCTTAAATATACTACGGTCAGTAGGTCTCTAAACTGTCAGAGTCATCAAAAACAAGGAAATATCTGAGTGGCATTCCTCTAAACTGCCCAGATCATCAGAAAACAAGGACAATCTGAGAATCTGTCATAACCAAGAGGAATCTGAGGAGGCATGAGTAGTGAATGTCATGCAGTATCCTGGGTGGAGTCCTGGAACAGGAAAAAGACACTAGGGGAAAACGGAGATCTGAGTGACGTATGAATGTTATGCTTACAACCTATGACTGCATCAGCACTGAATTGTGACAAATGCGTCATACTGTTAAGCTGATAATAATAATAAAGGAAACAGGGTGAGGTGTTTAGGAACTCTTTGTATCATCCTTCCATGTTTTCTGAAAATCTGAAACTATTCTAAAATTGAAAAATCAATAATAAACTCCTTATCAGTTAATGAAAAATTATTTAAAAATCCAGAAATTTGAGCCTTCGGTACCTCTAACATGCCTTTAGTTTGAATCAGGGGACTGGACAGACTGGCAGACAGGCAGCAACCGAGCCTCCTAGGCCCCGAGAATCTCCCCTTTTACCCCTGGTGTCTTGGTAGTCCCAGCGTCTCAGCCCAGGTGTCTGTATTTATAGATGCACACGCTGGGAACTCTGGCTTCTCAGCCCGGGTATCCACAGTCAGAGGCGCGTGTGCTCCGTGCTGGCACTTGAAAGTGTTTTTTGTTTTTTTGTAATACGGTATCACGTGCAGGTAGTGCAACCTGGGAGGAAAGCGTGACCACAGGTGGGGGCTATGAGAGGCTAGTGGTGGGAGTCGAAAAGGAGCCTGAATATCTGGTATTCCTTACAGGTAGTTTAGAGTTCACTGTACCTTTTCCTTATCTTCCACGTATATTTCAGTTATAACTTCCAGGCAACTCTTGTGTGCCAGGTCTTCTTCAGGATTCTGAAGTAGAGAAGCAATTGCTCCTACCTTCTAGATAACCCCATTTTCTTCCCACTTTGCTTTCTCAGTCATCAGTGCAGCCTCTTCTTCCCAGGTGTCCCCTGTGGTGCCTGCCATGTTTCCTTGCATGTGGGGAAACGTATTTCTGACAGGATTTTGGAAGCAAGCATTCCACATCACATCTGACTCAAATAATGGTGCTGCTGCTAGGCAGCTGTGGGGCGAATTCCTCACAATCAGTGAGTTCCAGGTTCCTTATCGATAAAACAGTGATGATAATGCCACTTAACAGGACTTTTGTAAGTTTAAAGGCGAATGCCATAAAGTGCCAGGCACAGTTGCTGCCACATAGCAGGTACTACTTAGGTGGTAGCTGGTACACAGGAAGTACAGTATTTCCTCCAAGTCACTGGATGGAGCTGTCAGAGTTTAGGATCTTAGTTGTCTTAAAGATGATGCTTACTTGGACTCCGGCCTTCTCCATGAAGAGACAGGCCTGGGAGATGGTCTGGCCCATCTCTGAAGAACTGTTCCCTTTTTAGAGTTGCCGGTCTCTGCCTGTGTTTGAGACCTACTTATATAATGTATACCACCTGTTATTTGTGTATTTTTAGCATGGGGAGTCGGATAATCCTAATCCTTCTGGAAAAGAGCAAACTGTTTACCAGAAGTAGAGCTTTTCACTTAACACTGACTCACACTGACTCATCCTTCTTTTCCTTCCTACCCCTCATAACAACCTTGCAAGGGAGAGAATTTTTAGCGACATTAGTAGGGCTTTTTTTTTTTTTTTTTTTAACTTTCCAAAGTTGAAAGCTCGAGGGTGTCATCAACTCCATCTCAGGGGAGGCTGAATCTGTGCAGCCGTGGAGGGGCCCGATGAACCAATGCCAGGTAGCTGGACATTTCACAGAAAACCTTGTTCAGATGAAATGGTTCCTTTCCATGGGAGATGAGACAAGGGCCTGAAAGGTACATGTGAATCAACTACACTACACGTTGTCGCCGTCACTACATTCTGTTGCACCTAGACGTCTTTTCCTTCTGAGGTAGGAAGTCCAAGCAGAATCAGAGCCAGAACTAGGGTGACTCTACAGCTGGATTTGAGATGGTGGACAGAATTCAGGTTGCAGCTCAGAATCAGCAAAAAGGAAAGGCAGGTTCAGAGATCAGAATGACTAATATCCTCATGTCTCAGTCACACTCACTAAGCAGGGGCCGGGCGGGCTGATCCGCTCACTCGGGTTCTGTCTTCAGAGCCGCCCAGCGGCGCGCGAGCGGCCGCCAACCGCGCCCGACCCGAGCAGGCCCGCCGCCCGCGCGCGCAGGGCGGAGGAGGCGGCGGGGAGGGGGCCGCGAAGCACCGGTCAGAGGGACCTGAAGCAACTGGTTCGCGGACAGGGAAGAAAGCCCGGTCTCCTCAGCAGCGCCGTTTCAAACACCCGCCCCCGGGCCGTCCCGGGCCCGCCCCCGCTGGGGCCACGCCCACTTCTGGGACGCCCGCCGCCCATTGGCCGCCGCCCGCGTTCGCTTCCGAGTCGGAGGCGGGCCGGGCGCGGGGGTTGCCGGGAGCCGCCGCCGTGGCGTCGGAGCGCGGGGCTGCGGCGTCCACTCGGGTGCTGACGGCGCAGGGCGGCGGAGATGACTACCGCGGCCAGGCCCACGTTCGAGCCCGCGAGGGGCGGGCGCGGCAAGGGAGAGGGCGACCTGAGCCAGCTCTCCAAGCAGTACTCGAGCAGGGACCTGCCCTCGCACACCAAGATCAAGTACAGACAAACCACTCAGGACGCCCCCGAAGAGGTGCGCAGCCGGGACTTCCGGCGGGAGCTGGAGGAGCGCGAGCGCGCTGCCGCCCGGGAGAAGACCAGGGATCG